>JAODJW010031305.1:4831-43991 GCA_026777045.1 Hyperopisus bebe | reverse complement strand
GAACAAAAATGTGAAGATTGGGAAACACTGCGCTAATTGAAGATGATTCCCAGGGCACTGGGTTGTGAGAAACAGGACCTCAAAAGTTTAGATACGTGCATTCTAATAAGCACATAATAAGCATTCTAATGTACTTGCAAATGACAAATAAAGCTTAATCTCATTAAAAATGTAAATCATCCTGTATCATTCTCTGCCACAGAACATCCCAGGATCCGGCTCCCACGTCAGCTGAGAACCAAGTACATTCGTAAAGTGGGTGAAACTATCAACCTAGTGATCCCCTTCCAGGTCAGTGGCTTCTCTGGTGAGTATTAATAGAGCATGGCCAGTGCAGCCTTTCAGATGGTCACTGCCTCTGTGCTGTGCATTCCAGGGGAAGCCTCGCCCAGTGGCAGTATGGACTAAAGATGGTCAACCCATAGATGTGAAGAAGGTCAGCGTCCGCAATTCCTTTGTTGACTCCATCCTCTTCATCCGCGCCGCTGAGCGGGATCACACAGGAAGATACACGCTCTGCCTGCAGATCGAGAACATGCAGGACTCGGCCAGCATTGACATACAGATAGTAGGTTAGTGTCTCATAGGATGTCCCTACATTTGTAAATGCCTGAATGGTTAATGGTGGAAGCAAAGATACAGTAGAAGTAAGGACTCGTCGTGACACTGTGAGAGTCTAAGCAGTAGCTCATACGCTGTGCTCACCATTACCCCTCAGACAAGCCTGGTCCACCCATGGCAGTGAAGATCTTGGATGTTTGGGGCTTTAACGCTGCACTGGAATGGCAGCCCCCCAAAGATAATGGCAACTGTGAGATCACTGGCTACACGATACAGAAAGCCGACAAAAAGACAATGGTGAGATCTCAGCATTGTTATAATATGGCAGCCATTTATGAACTGCGGGGGAGGGGGGCACCCATGTTCAGGTAACTTTCAGAGCAGCATTAAGAATGCAGTGATGAAAAATCATGACACAAATTACCTACAAAAGTAAGTTGCTAATAAGTAAGTAAGTTGTAATGCAAACCAATAAAATTCCTTAATAAAAGCCTGAATTATATCCATGTGGAAAATACTTTAGACACACTACAGTATGGGCAGTTTAATGTCTACATAATGGTATAAAAGTATATCGTGAGGTGAGCAGGCTTCAACAATTTAGAAAAGAAGGATGAAAGATTACATCTGATTTTTTTAGAAGCAAACAGATACGTGGATGGCCCGCTATGCCCCCCTCCCCCCCTGCCTTGTTCAGACTGGGGGAGGGGGCATGGGACGGAATAACATCCACATGTTTCTTTGCTTCTGGAAAACTCAGTTGTAATCTTTCATCCTTTTCTAAATTGTTGAAGCCTGCTACTGCTAACAGTTTCTCAGTAATGAAAAGAGAATGTCATGATAATGAAGATAATTCGGAGACATAAATTAAATAAAGAGTAATAAAACATTGATGGATATTCCGTATGTGAGTGCAGAAGGGACGTGTCGGGTGACCTTAAGCCTGGAAGTATGTCGTTCACTTTGTTTTAATTCTCTCCTCCCCAGGAGTGGTTCACCGTCTATGAGCATAACCGACGCCCCAACTGCACCGTGTCTGACCTCGTCATGGGAAATGAGTACATGTTCCGTGTCTTTAGCGAGAACCTCTGTGGACTTAGCGAATCGGCCGGAATAAGCAAGGGAACTGCCATCATTGCCAAGACAGGTATGCAACTGATTTATATGCAAGTATTGTATTATATAATATTTTTAAGAAACCATCGCACTGATTTACAGTTGACCATTCTGGCTTCTTTTTTAGGTTTGGAATATAACCCAGTCTCCTTCAAGGAAAAAGACATGAACTGCTCGCCTAAGTTTACACAGCCTCTTATGGATCGATCCGTCATTGCAGGCTACAGCACTGCCATCAGCTGCTCTGTGCGTGGATATCCCAAGGTAGGAATCGCCTGCAGTGGATCTATTTGCTTTTATTTATTAAACAATTCTGTCTCCAGCGCATTACTGATATTACAAGTCTTTTAACTTACATTTAATTGCTTAGCAGATGCTTCAGTCCAAAGTGTCAATCTGCTATGGGATTTAATTTGCAACCATCCAATTTCAGGCGTAAAGTCTCAACCAGTAGTGGCCTTTATACTAACCTCAGATGGTGGCTTCACAGTCACATTAAATTCTCCTGTTGAATAGCACTGAACTAACTTTATCAATTATAATGGGTGGGGTCAACGATACCATAAATCACTGAATGGCCTAAACCATTTGGAATTGGCATAAATTAATACTCTGTGGATTTTTCAGTTTGAGGGAATCATTTACATGTGTCTTGGAGTAATAGATGCTAATTCCTGAATTCTGTCAAAAACACACCAGACTAACATATTCAATACCCTGTATTTATTTAATTCTTCATGAAAACTAAAAACCCATGACGCAGGGGACTAGGTTAATGTTCCGGCCTGGCCACTTGCTCACTCCAAACTGCAAAGCATTAAATAAAATGGATGTTGCATCTGTAATCTTTTTCATCTCCCAGCCCAAAATCATGTGGATGAAGAATAACATGATCATTGGAGAAGACCCCAAATATCTCATGCAGAACAACCAGGGCGTGCTGACCCTCAACATCAGGAAGCCGAGTGCATTCGATGGCGGGAGGTACAGCTGCAGGGCTGTCAATGAGCTCGGCCAGGATGAGGTGGAGTGCAAGCTGGAGATCCGAGGTACCGCCGTGACCTTCATGATGGGCTTGTTATTTGGGAGTAGAGCACATTCCATTTGAAGCACAACCCACTTATATCCACTTTAGATAGTGACTTACTGACAATAGTATCTTATACCATGGCCTTGATAAATACCATTTTCTTATTGGTCCCAAGATGGGTGGGTGGGTGTTGATTATTTTCATGTAACCACACAGGTAGTTCCGGCAGCCCAATAACTGTTCTATCTTAATGAGCACTATGCACACATTAATATGAAATACAGTATGACTTTTTACTCATAAATAAGCAGTCATTCGTATCAGCATAATATTCCTCGGTTTTCTAAATGGAAGTACTGTTGACTGTTTCTATGGTAACTTAATAGACTTGCCGCTTCCAGTGAGGAGCCTGACCAGATGTTCGACCCATTAGGGGTTGCACAGACTAGTTGACTAGTTGACAAGTCAACTTTAATGCACTGCGATGCCACTTTAAACTTGATGTCAACTAGTCTCTGATCATGTGATTACGACACTAACAACATGGATTCCTCAGAGAATACCAGTTACGTGGAATTGTGGGGAAAAGAGCAAAAACTTAGCAAATGCATTTATTTTTTGTACCATATTTACATTTAATACATTAATGAACACCCTTTTTGCTTGCATCTCCATATTTCTGCTTCAGAAACGTCAATCGATAAGCAATATACTTCTGCCCCATATTGCTGGTGCGGCAGTGAAACTTCCCAGCGCTTATCAGTGGAATATTGTTACATTAAGCACATTGAACATTATTTAAATGCTAACTTTGATCATTTCATTCAGAAAATTAACTGACTGGTTTATGCTATTATATTTTCTGTTTGTTACCCATGCTATAAGCAAGATAATCCACTTGGAAGGTGTGCGGTTATACAAAAATAATCAACTTGGTTAGCATTACGGCAAGTTGTCTTTGATTATTTTCATATAACCACAGACCTCATCATGGTTTATCCCTTAAATAAGCAACTGTTATTTGTTTCTCAGCTTTTCAGCTTAGACTTGCTGCTCAGCATAAATTGATACGTAAAGGCTTAATAAAATTTATAAAATGAAAATCTGCATATGAAACATCTTGATACACAGTTAGCACAGTAAGGGTGAGCCTCAGTATGACTAAATACACAACAGTTACAAAACTGATACAGAATAATATTTTTTGACATTAATTTATCAGTTGTTATGGTTGCCATGGTATTTGATGTTTTCTAGTACAGCTGCATGAAAACCAGGTCTAATGAGCAAACAAATTCTGCTAAATCAGATGTTGCAATATTAAATAAGTATTTCTTTTTCTCTTTTATCTCCAGCTATCCCCATAGAGAAAAAGTGAAAGAAAATATGAAAGATAAACCCGGAGAAAAAAAATGGAGGAAACATAAGGCGGACTTCACTTTAAATGCTAATTTACAACACAAAAAATAAATAAATAAATTGTTATTCAAATCTTAACTTTTTGTGTTTGTATTATTTTCAGTAAGCTCTTTTAATCCCTTGCTACCAGAGTACACATGCAGGCAAATAGATTAAAAAGTTAGCACCATTAGGAATAAAAGATTTCCACAATAAGAAATCCATCCATTTCCCCTAAATATTTATCCAGCAGAGGGTCACGGCGAGCTTGGAGCCCTTCCCAGGCAGCACAGGGCCAGGCTTGTCCTGGATGCCAATCCACACACTCATACACTATGGGCAATTTAGAGGTGTCTCTTTGCCAGAACACCCCTGTATTTAAGCTGTGGGAGTTAACCATGGTATCTGGAAGAGGCCCACACAACTATGGGGTGAACATGGAGGATCTGCATGCTCAGAGCAGGCGTGGGAGTCAAACCCACAGACCAAGATCAAAATCAAATCAATTAAATATATCAAGTGACCATTTCCTTTAATTAGTTATATCAAATTAATTGTTCTCCCATCCTTAAAGACCGATATTCAGATTGCCATCCAGAAATATTTCAGCTAACAGCAGATTTAAGACTTTATCATTATAATCACAATAAACAGTCAGTTACACCATACTATACTATACTAGGGCTGGGCAATATCAAATTTTAATCTTATATTTCATGCATTTTTACATACATGAAATTTTTACAACGTGGCAAGATAATGTATCGTTATATAGACTTTATTTATTGTAAATGAGTGTAGACAATTTTGCTTGCTGTAAAATGGCAGGACGAACAGATGCCAGAAAATGTAACGTGGTATATGCATGTTCGCATGTGCAGATGTGCGAGGCATAAATCAGGCAGGTGGCACAGATCGGGTAGTGACAGACACCCCCACAAAGCCCTACCCACCCATACCATGGTCAAAAAGAGGCCAGAAACACAAGGGAAAATACAGTGCAAAGAGAAAAAAAAGTATTGCAAAATGCAACATGTGCACCGTATACAATAATGAACACCAAAAAAATGAAATGTACAAAAAAAATGCCTATTACAAAATTTAGCAAAGAAAGAAATCTCTCAATACATCAGCTTTGTTTGTAATACATATGTGCTTTTGTTTACATTACACATGCTTGTTTGCAGCGCTGTCTGTAATTTGGTTCCATACATTTAATGTTTGAACAACAATAACAACAAATACTTTTTACAGTCTCAAAAAAGTTTTCAATTCTTTTTTTGGTTCATGTGAAACAGTTCAGCAGAAGAACAAATCAGAACTGAAAAAATAATCTTATGTCTTATTTTGAATATAAGCACTTAACTGAATCAGTCTAATTGTTAAATACTTGAAATACACTCAGTGACAAAAAAAAGTTAAGCACCCAGACAGAGTGGTCGAAATATACTGAATCTGCATGTGATGAAAGGTCATGTGACTGTATCGCAATGACTATAATTTCAGATGAAGTGGACAACAAACAGAGTTGGCAGTACGAGCACACTGCTGGTCCCATGTCAGTAGGGTGTGGCACCCAACCTTACCCCGCAGGCCTGGATATATGCGGCAATATGGTGCGGAAGGGAGTTGTACAGCCCTTCTATCCTCTTCTGCTGCAAGTTGGCTCACAGCTGTTGTAACTGTCCTTCGAGATCCTGCAGATTGGCACTGGGTCTGAGTCGACGTCCGAGTTGACGACACTTGTTCGATTGGGGAAAGATCGGGGGACCTGGCTGGCCACAGGAGGACCTCAACATGACACAGGCATCCCATAGACACACATGCTGTGTGTGGACGGGCATTGTCTTGTTGAAAGACTGTACCAGGGTGCTGTCTCAGGATGGGTAAGACATGCAGACGCAGGATGTCACTGACGTAGCTCTGTGCCGTCAGGGTCCCCTGAATCACTACCAGAGATGACCTGAAGTCATACCCTATGGCTCCCCACACCATGATTCTAGGAGTAACGCCAGTGTGTCTCTCCACAACATTGGCAGGATTGTTCCCCTCTCCTCAGGCGCCACCATACCCAGACAAGGGTCATCCATAGCAATGCAGAGCCGAGATTCATCGCTGATCATGGTGCGATGCCACTTGTCATCAGTCCATGCCTCCCGGTTACGGCACCACTCCAAACGCAGCCGTCTCTGTGTGGTGTTAACAGCAGCCTACGCATGGGATGGTGAATCCGTAGTCTGGCTCATGCCAGTCATCAAGACACAGTGTGGGATGATATGGGGTGTTGTAGAGAGTCCAATACCTGTGTCTGGATGGCAGGCACAGATGTCATGGGGTTCTGTAATGCTTGGCACACAATATCCACATTCCTCCCTTGATGTGGTCTGTCTTGGGTGACCGGAACCTTCACGACGTGTGTGGGTGCCCTCACGTGCCCATTGGTTCCAACATCGGGCGACTGTGACATCTGCATGCCACCCATGACGGGCAATACCACCCAGCCTCATGAAAACCCACAATGTGACCCCAATCTAACTCCATCAAGTGCTGGTAATGCTGTCAAATGCATCTACAGGGCATCCTCTGTGTCTGGTAACTAGACTTGCCAGCTCCTTGCAAATCGAATCATGTACATACCCATTGCTGGTCTGCACGTGTACCAAATTACATGCAAATTGGACCATTAATTCTGGGTGCTTCACTTTTTTGTCACTGAGCGTATTTACATACATTATAGGCACCTGGATATTTAGTCAATTTGATTTTTTTCTAAGAATTAAGAGTTTTTTCTTATGTGATATTGTTTTGTACTTCTTATGTTTTACAGTTGGGAAACATTGCTGTGAATTAATAAAACCATAATTCATTCTGACTTTCTATCCTGACTTTAAAAAAGTATTTTAGAGATATTTTAATAGTATCGATACATATCGAATACTGATAGTGACCTAATTTTTTTTAGCCATATTGCCCAGCCCTACACTTTACTATACACTGTACTATCTACAGCTGGTATAAATAACTGAATCAGATGTTTAAGTATCAAAGTAACACAGAAGGCAGTGCTATATGCAGGGTGAGAAGTAAATACGAGTCTGGACCGTGGGAGCAATAAAAATGTTATTACTTATTTCCAGAAAATATCACTGCAAAGGTTTTCTCTGACTTTTAAGCAAATAATCCTGTTTAAGCAAATAAGTCAGGATAAACAAGCAGCAACCATTAACATTTTATTTTTTTGCATGAGGTCAGATTGGTTAATAGCAATAAAATAGACTAAGGCAGTGTTTCCCAATCCAGTCCTGGGGAGCCCACAGACTTTTTTTCCTCCCTCCCAGCTCCCTGCTATATAGTCCACATTTTTGCCGGGAGGAAGCAAAGATGGATTGTATGCAGGTCCCCGAGAGCTGGGAAAAATTGGTCTAAATAAATCACATATACCTATGTATTAGTGATATATTCATTCTTTTTTTAAAAATCAAATAAGCAGCCATGTATCACAAAGTAGAACCCACTGATTCCCAAAGCCTGGACAGGGATCAAGCCCATGGTACAACCTAATGGATATTTTGATCAAAATGCAATTTTTACTACACATGTGGTATTTTAAAAAGTAGCAGGCATCATTTTCATTCCTCGATCAGATCATTTTGCCATGAACACAAGGGCAGGTTGACCATCCCTGAGCATGTAACTTTCTTTTTCTCTTGTATGATACGTTCATTAAAATTAAGTCTCATAAGCACCATTTGTCTAAAACATTCTCTTAAGAATAAGGCTTTTGTTGCTATATATATATGGATAAATCAAGTCACACCTCAACGTTAAATTTCTGATTATAAGTAATACAGAAGACTCTCTACATTCACAGTGATAACATCTATTTTCTTCCCTAACCCTGGCTCATTCCTCCACTAATGGCTCACAGACTGTATTAGTCAGCAGAATTATTTGCACAACATTGCCTTTAATCTGTAATGATATAATCAAAAGTTACAGTGTTATAACAACAAAAAAGAAGATACCAGTTGGTAGCTGATCACTTAGAACCTCAACATCTTCTCCTGTAGATAGAAAAAACTATGGTAGCTAGCAGTGCCATGATGAGGACAGCCACTGCAGCTGACAGAACTGCAAGAATTCCTGAAAAAAAGCCCCAAAAAATTATATTTATGACTGTTTGAAATAAAAAAAAATTTAAAACACAATAAATATGAATGTAACTCTGTTTACTTAAAACGTTATTCACAATTTATGTCTCACCAGAGTGAGAATCAGTCTGTTTCAGTCCACATTCTGCATCCCAGTCCGGGGCAATGACATCGTTGATAACCTCAGTGAAGCTGATGAGCGGACATGGGTTTACAGGACAGCCGGGCACAGGGGTTGGGTAGGGGTCATGGGCTGAGTCATTTCGGTAAAACAAGGAGATGGAATACATCCTAGTAACAGAGAAGACACAGTAGGTATTTTGTTAAAATGCAACAAATATAGGGGTTGGACAATGAAACTGTCACAATGGCCAAACTGGTGTTTGAGGTTCTATGTCTATATATGCGTAGCTTGGTGGCGAATCTGCACCAATTGCACATTCCATCAGTAAGAGCAAAGTGTGAAGGTTGAATTAGCAGAGCAATAACACAGCTGTACATAAAGTATTACAATCCATACAACATAATGGGATCACACATAAGAGTTCAAAAGAGGACAAATTGTTGGTGTGCATCTCACTGGTGCAACTGTGATCAGCAAGTCTTTCAGGTGTATAAAGAGCTACGGTATCCAGGGTAATGTCGGCAAACCGCTACGAAGGACGGATCACATCCAACAGGAGTAACTGGATGCAAGAGGAAGCTGTCTGAAAGGGATGTCCAGGTACTAACCCGGATTGTATCCAAGAAACATAAACTCACAGCTACCCAACTCACTGCAGAATTAAATGCGCACTTCGACTCTCCTGTTTCCGCAAAAACTGTTTGTCAGGAGCTCTACAGGCTCAAAGTGCATAGTTGGGCTGCTATAGCCAAAACTTTGGTCACTCGTGCCAGTGCCAAATGTTCATTTCAATAGGGCCAGCAGTGCAAATCTTGGGTTGTGGACAATGTGAAGCATGCATTGTTCTTTGATGAGTCCACCTTCACTGTCTTTCCCATATCAGTGAGAGTTATGGTGTGGGGAAGCCCCAGAATTGCTTACCAACTGGACTGGTGTGTACCCAGAGTGCAGCAAAGACATGGATCAGTGATGGTATGGGCTGCAATATAATGGCATTTCCGAGACCAACTAATTCTTCTAGATAGACACTGTACACAATACCACTAGACTTGCCAGACAATAATACTTTGTGTGAAGAGCCAGTAGAAAGTTTCCCGAAACACACTGAAACAGAGACTGATAAAACATAGCAGGTAATATAATAAATCTCCAATGGGCTGCCATCCCATAAAGTGTTTCTCCCCCATGTTCTACATTGCCCAACGTTGGCACTAAGCTCAAGACAACCCTGTACTGGATAAGTGGTTACAGAAGATTG
This sequence comes from Hyperopisus bebe, assembly GCA_026777045.1. Classification (NCBI taxonomy): domain Eukaryota; kingdom Metazoa; phylum Chordata; class Actinopteri; order Osteoglossiformes; family Mormyridae; genus Hyperopisus; species Hyperopisus bebe. The sequence goes on along the minus strand of JAODJW010031305.1, from coordinate 34,353 downwards.
ATGGATAATGTATTAAATAATAAAGCTACACATGCACCCATAACTCCAGTACTGTATTTATGTTTTCTTGCGACGTTACGAACCCATTTTTCTCCTGGTAAAACTCAAAGAGCTGACAGGCGGCATAAGGCGGCAGGCGGCCGCTGTAGATGTCGAGGGCAGCCTGGAGGGTGATGAGTGTGGAGTCATGCTGAAAGACAGAGTGGAATCATCAGCAGGCAAGCTGGCTAACGGCACCATGCACGTTGGCATGTTAGCGTTGGGAGAAGGGCTCAACGTACCGCAGAATACATAACAAGCTTCAATTCGTTGTCCCTCTTCACAGCGCTCGTGAAGTTCCCAAGGATGGCATTCAACAATACTCCTGAAATTAATGATGCATTATGCTTGTTAAATGTAATTTTAAATGCTTAATTTCACATTTTTGAGTGGTTTCCACGGTGAGTGTATTTAGTTGGATTCACCCCTCGTTCAAACAAACACCCCTTTTGACTTCCAGTTGTGTAATATTAAAACTGTAAAACTGTTATTGTTGTAAAATTATGAAAATGTTGTAATCTAATTGGTAATTCTGTAATTGTTGCTGAAGCTTAGTCTTCTGTTTGGACAAACACCAAAGTGCTTAATGGCCACTGCAGCTTTGCTACAGAGGAAGTCTGCCTCCCGGGATGGTCTTATCTGTGTTCTGAGAAGGACATTAGGAGGAAAAAGTTAAGGGCCAGTCGGACAAGTTAAGGAACCAGGAATCAGGACCTGGAGGAACAGGGAACAAGCAAGGAACCAGAATTCGACATCAAGGGCATGCAGCCGTGGTTAGTAAGACAAGGATATCAGAATCATACTGTACTTCTACATGGTAGAAAGGGAACAGGCAAGGATCAGGAGCCAAAGAGAACAAGACTTTAGGGCTTAGAAAGGAATTAAGTGTGAGCATTGTTGCATTGTTACTGCTTTCCGTGGACATGCAGTCACAATGGAGTCTGCAAGGCCAGGCTTCACTGTAACAAGGCAGCGATGACTGCATATCCAGAAACATTGTGACACTCAAACCCTGCGCCCTGGGTTGTGGGAACTTTTTCTTGGCAAAATCATGGATAATATCAAATCAAATGAATAATATGAAATATAATGATAACCTTTGCAGTACTCTTCCATTTTAACCTTATACAAACATAATCTTTTTATGTATTGCTGACTGTATCTTGCTGTATGTATGTCAGCCTTCCTAAAATGTATTACTTCTGAAAAGAGTGATAAAAATTGTCTAATGCATCAAATCAGAATTTTCTAATCAGAAAATAAAACAAGAATGAAATTTACTTTAGAGAGTACCCTTCATCTCCCAAATGTAAAACTTCTTTTCTAATGAGCACTTTAAAATTTTAATTAAATTAAGAAAAGCAACCATCTTCCAGTAAGCTTGAAATTGGAGTTTAGCAGAATCTTTCATGATGAGACATTGCTGCCTTGAAATTGTGATTTCATATGAGGAAAGGGGGGCAAATATTTAGTTAATATACAGAAAGTGAATAAAAATGTTCATTTTTCTTAGATGTGAATATTAGGTTGCTTAAGTCCGTTTAATTGTTGCATAACCCTTAAGAACATTGCGTTAAAACACTCAGCTCCCCCTGTAATTCCTGTGAACTGTGTACAATATTTTCTATTCCAAATAAACCCTTAATTACATAACGTTGATTGAACTGTTGATTACAGGAGCCACATGGTTTAAATTCCATTAATTTTCTAAAGATGTCTTGTAAGGTTATGATCATTTTAAACCAAATGTTTTTCTCAGGAAACACGAAACACAGGTGGTGAAAAATAAAATATAATAATAATTTTAAAACTGTAATTTGTAGTTTTTATTAATTTATCATACTTACTGATTAATTAAACAATAAACGCTGAAATCAACAATTTGTTTAAAAGTCAATATTCATAGAAGAAGCTTGAAAATACGTTTTTAAAAAACTTAATTTTGAATAACACTAGTACACTTATTCGTTTATCTAACATGAGATGCTCTTCAGCCTCATTTTTACCTGCTTAAAGACGCACCTGATTCCAAGATGCTGTTCCCTTGATTCACACACAAGAGGTGTCTGTGTATCTCTTACCTTACACCAATCTTCGCCTACTTGTGCCAGAGGACAAACAACATACTTTATATACGCCTGATTGCCAAAAAAAATGGTGTGATTTAGCAACCTTCATGTGAAGGCTTTGGTTTTAGTCTGAAAAGGTGCCGGGTCACATTTAAAACTTGTTCATACATTTTCGAGAGCAGGCTCCAATTCACGCAAAAATAGCAGGAAACAGAAGACTCCCCTGTGCTTGGATTTGCAAACTGAATTTGCTACAAAAGTGTAAACCGAAAGACTGCCTTTGCTTAATGGTTGCTACTATGCAAATAAGATACAAGCTATAATGTTAAAATATAAGGCTTTTTAAATTTTCCCATTCGTTTAATTGTGGACCCTTGGTTCCACAACATCACCAAGACTTGATCTACCCCATCGGAGCCCAAGCTTATTAAATCCGTTAACATTACACCAGCGTATCATTCCATCTATGTTCAGCGAACACTTTCAGTCATAGTCACCATGTATCATACTCCTTAAAAACTAACTCTTACTCCTCAGAAAGAACTTGCAACTGCAATGCACCTTAGCTATCAGAAGTTTAATGCATTTTGGTTTATTTTCATTTATTTTGTTTGAGTAACATGGTCATGGCTGAAGTTATCTTTGGGGATCATCACTTTATAATTCAGAATCAACCAATCCACCAACAAGTACATGGCCTTTGGCTACATTGCTGATGTATTAGCTATTTTTGGCTGTATTTTCTATTTACAAACATGGTAGAGCACAGAGGATTTGCACTGATAAGAGTGTAATTAGAAAGTATAAAACACAAAGCAGAATCAGTCAGCGGCTGTGTGTCAGAACAAAATCAAAATCTGCAGCAATAACAGAAAGACGGAAAGAAAGGAGCCGCCCGCTGTGATTGGCGACTCTCACCCCCAGCCAGTCTGGCCTTGTCTTTCCTCTTGTAGGTGAACACACTGTACATGACCTCAAAAGAAGCGATTTCCTCCAAGGTATTAAACACGTGCTGGGTTGCCCAGCTGGGCAGGGTGAGGTTATGAATTCTCTATGCAATAAATAAATAAAAATGCATTAATTCATTGCAATTGGGATATTGGAGTAACACTTTAAGTAGCAATGTTGCTGAGGTACATTAACTTATTTCAGTTTTTTCAATCATAATTAAAGCATCTGATGCTAATGCATTATAAGTCATTACAGCTTTTTTTGTTATTTAATTTGTTAGGTCGATGTGCAGTTAATTTAATAAGCATTATGTATTAGTCATTGAAATCAGTTATCAATTAAATTTTAAATGATTACATTCTAAATTAGAATTTAATTTAACAATTTGTATGCCTCTCCCATTTAAAAGTAATTACCTGACAGTTCAGTGTGTCATACACCCTCCAGATTTTCCGCATAACCAGCCTGTCTACCGGGTAACCAGTGTGATTTGAAATTTCTTGGATGAAGTCCTGTTAAGAGAATGCATTTATGCAAAAGAGAGGAAAGAATAAGAAGAGCCTTGAGAAAATACCATCCATTACACTGAAATTATACAGGGAAGATAATGCCGATGTTAGCTGAACTATACAGTATAAATAGCTACTTAATATTCAGATACTTCGGCGAGTCTTTCACACAATGCATGTTAAATGGGTTTCAGCTTCACACTTTCCAGTTGTACAAGTTTGTACACATATCACTCGGAAGCAATTCAAATTAACTAAGCTGGTTCAGCTCTAAGTTGATTGCTGGACAGAAAGGTTACACTGCAGGACGCTGGGTATTTTTAACTTTTCCCAAGCTCAGTCTAACTTATTACAGTATAAGAAAATAGGGAACGGACAATCATGAACAACACAGCACAGCGAAGATGTGACACGGAGGTATTAAAACTGCAATTTTTCAGATCTGCCACAAGAGGGCAATGACTTTCACTGAATCTATCCGATTGAGGTACAGGGCTCTCAAGAATCCATTTACTTGTTTAATGAGACTCATGATAGTCTGTTTAATTAAAGTTTTTCACTTTAATTTTTTCCTGTAATTTAATCTCTTGTTTAATTTTAAATATGAAAGAAGGTAAGAATTTAAAATAAATTATGGCAAACGTAAAAATCAATAATAGCAGCAAGAAGATGTGGGACAGAATGACAGAAACAAACCGATAAAAAAACAGAATAACAAAGTCTGACACAGACATAAAAAAAAGAAAGGGACATTAAGTCAAGTGTCAGACTCAAAGGAACAAGAATAACATTTGAAGGTTTCTTTGCCGACCTTATAAGTCTTCAGTGCTCTCTGATACTCTGCACTGGAAAATGTTTCTGTCATCAGCTCTCTGAATCTGGGACAATGTTTGGCAGCTGTTTTTAACAGCTGAGAGAAAAGCAGACTGTATGTTAATGTCATATGAATTAATTGTTCTTGAAATGATTGCTAAAAGGCTTCAGTAGAGCGACAGGATAATTAAGATTTTTTATAAATATTACAGTTCCTGTTCAGGTTCTGTCAAATGGCTAAATATAGTTTACTTGAACACAATTATAAAACATGGTTTAAGTTAACTTGACATAATGAAAGTCTCCCAGTTGTAATAAAAGAGTATTCACCCATCTTTAACAATTTTCAACTTCCAAATGAATATTTGCACTCATTAAAAATTAATAGTGCACCAGCATTTATATCCTATCATGGAGGGTTTCAAAGAATGGACGACATCCTTAAAATAATCTAACAATCCAAACAATTTTTATATAGACCTACAGGCAGTGCAGAGTTTAAGAATGTCTAACTTACAGGCAGCACATACTTACAGAAAGAACAGACTGCCATAAAGCCTATTACATTAAAAATCCAAGTTAGACACAATGGTTGGTAATAATGAATGCATGCACCACTTTGTGACGCTCGTGAACACATTGTGCGGCTTCAGCGGTTTGTCAGCTCCAGGCACAGTACAGTACTGTATGTAGACACTTTTATTATTACCCTATAATTATTATTATTATGCTGTATTATTCTTTTTCCAACTTACCTACAAATTCAACTTAAAGACAGACTTAGGGAACGGATCTCATTCATAACCTGGGGACTGTCTGCATTAGTATGTTTACCCAAGCCACAAATTTATACCACCGATTTAGCAAATGTGTTTTGTATGAGAAGATTCCAGAAAAATGCCTATTACTTTGTGCAGCACTGTTTGTTGGAGCCTTATGAGGAGGGTGAGGCTGGAATGGTGAACACATGCTGACTTTCTGTGCCTGTGTGAAAACTGCAGTGAATGTGATGAGCACTCAAGGTAATGGTACTACTGAAGGATAAACTAGAAATATGTGATTAAATGCTGCTAATTTGTAAGGGTTGTAGGAATGCATAGGCCTTAAATATAAAACACAGATTCTAGGTTTGCATGTAAATATTGCTCATTAAAATAACAAAATATTCCCACAGTGACAAAAGAGGGGGATTTCTTACATTCCAGCATGTAGTACCTGACATCACACGTTCTTATAAAACCGACCCAAAGTTCCCTACAGACACCAATACAACCAGTTTTGCCAGGAAGTACATAATTGCTGGACAGTCCGAGAAGATGCTATAATTCCACTTAGAGTCCCGGTGCCCCTCACCTTGTCCTGGGACTTGGGAATGGTGTGCACAGGAATGGGGCGCCAAGGCAGTTGGGGGCTGATGGGGGGGGGCTGCCGATTTGGAGGGAAGAACCCGGCCAGGTTAGCTTGGGCGCTCATCAAAGTACGGTCGTAGTCGGTGCTTTGTACATAGACCTAAGAGGAGGAGGGTCAGTGTCATCTGCAGGCCGATGACACTCAGGACAGAACCAGACCTCCTGCTAGATCACTTGCAACCTACCGACATTGATGGGAATTCTGACAAACATCTCGCCGGCATGCAGACTGCTCATCAAATTTTATTTTTCTATTTTTACAATCAAAATTAAAAGTGGAGCAGGAAAAGAGTGAAGGATAAGTGGAGGACAGAGAATGTTTACACAGTACAGTAAAAAAAAACAGGGGAAGGAAGGAGGGAGACGAGGAGTGAGGAGGAGAAACCACAGAAAGAGACAAATACGGAGTTAAAGAGACAGAGACAGAGTGTCAGCAACAGTGGGATGGAGAGAATTATAATTATAGTGGTAATTACATGTTGCTTTGCAGAAAGAGAACAGAGAGGTCAGAAACAGTGTGCAAAATCTGATCTGTGTAATTATAGTATAGACACCTTGTGGGACACAGAGAGGAGAGTCAAAGTGTCATCATACATGACATGTAATGCTGGCCACAGACACCGTCACTCACAAGCACATCTGTCAGGGGTGCGCACACTCACCTCTCGGGCGTCATAGTCATCGGCAAGGAAGCCGGCGTAGCGCTTCCTTAAAAACTGCCCTAGTTCATACTGCTGCCTCATGCCTAACTGGAAATAGAAATGCATCATGTCATTGTATAGCGTCATGGGCAATAACAGGCCTTAACAAAAAATGACACAGAAAATACTTTTTTTTTAAGGTGGGCTGGTGATTCAAATGATTATGTGACCAACCTAATTTGTCTGGAACCTCTTAAGAAAACTAGTTTTTCCATTTTGTAAAGTTTGCAGATAAATATAGCTCTGCATCTTCGGAAAGAAGTTCTATTTCTTTATTTTCTATTTTAAAAGCCATTTAAAATATAGGGTAAAGCATGATTCCATTATTGCTTTCTCATTTTAGGGGAGGTATAAAAAGCCTCCAGGCTGCTTTACAAATTCACAAGTTACTCAATGTAAATGTGTGATTATTTGCAAGCTCCCCCCGCCTTCCTTTCTGTTTTTAATGCACTCAGTGAAAAGTCTATTATTTTTCTGAGTACTATAATACAATGCATTTTGTTGAGCAAACAAATGCAGGACAGCATAGCATAATAGGAATGTGAGTTCTACGGAGAGTGAATGTACAGTTTTTGAGATTAAATGATGCTCAGATTTTACATTGATTAGTTCCCGCATAAAGCTTCAGTCAGAGTCAGTGACCCAGGCTGTACCTCTGTCAGCTGCCCGAATCCTTGTGCCCATATTTCCTCTTTGTGAGGATTGCTGGGAAATGACTCAATAGGAGAGCGATCTCCGTGGCGAAACACCTGGAAAAAGGCTCACATTAATACTGACTCACAGTGTGTCAGGAACCAGTGTGCCAACAGAGACTGTTTGCAGACTTACAACCGCCACAAACTTTAAGACACGAGATTCTGAGGAGGCCCAGGAGAGGACGAAGATGCATCCCAGACACCAGAGACAGCTCCACATTCCTGTCTGCTTTCTGTCACTATCGACATGGTATAGGAAATGATTACAATAAGTGATCAATGTCCTTCCTTTGTAACCAAATGAATGCATTGAGGCGACCATTGTCTTGAAAATTACCCCATTATTTAATGTCACCTACAATAATTAGTTATTTTTTAGTTCTCATTCAGGTGATATGCAAGTCTACCATTGAACTTTAATGTACATTAAAATACATATATGACTTGAATTATCATGTACCTTTGTTTTTCAACCCCAATTATTTTTGCTGATCTGAATAAATTCTAACATCTAGCATTTTTTACTCAGTTTGGTTAAATAATTAATAAATAAATAAATAAATAAATAAATAGAAAAAAGATAAATAGACAAAATAGAAAAATAAATTCAATAGCCTTCCTGATTTATTAACTTTTCTACTAAATTGATGAGTCCTTCTACTGTATCTCCCTTATCCCATCCCTTTAAGCGCATTTACCTTTAAACACTTTGTGTACCAGAAATGCACCTCTGCAGTCTCTTTTTCCGTGACACAGTGCTAAATCCTGTACTGCAGATACTGCCTTATATCGCATTTACCTGAAGATCCCGCCTTTCATCACTTGCGTATCACAAACGCTTATTACCTTTTCTGGCAATTATAGTGCTTTTTTAAGAACAGTTAGAGTGCTGTTTGTATCAAGGGGCATTGAGAGAACCTGTGTAATTAATATTCGACATCTGAAGGAAAAAGAAAAACATGAAACAAGTATGAATTACATTACTGTGTTTGGATGACATCAGATTTAAAATAAGCTTCAAATTGTGGTTGACCTTAGCTTGTTTGTGTCTGTCACATAACTAACCCTGTCTGGATTCTGGGTGTGTGAGGACTGGGCATTTTCAGATAACAATCTTTTATATCTCTGTGTTACAAAAAAGTTTGCTAGCCCTAAGTATTTGGCCATGGAAAGAATTTGCCCTCTAACCTGAGGCTAGACATTAGCATGCTATTCTTTCCACTTAACGGTAAAAAATCCTCTGTGAAATGATCTGGGTTTCTTTAATACAAAAATAAGGTTAGTTGCTTGCAGATATTACCACTTTTACAGATAAACCATTGTAAGCCTGTTTGGAAAAGGTGTAAATGGATAACATGATTTTCTGTTCTATAGATTCAAGATGCTAATTCAGAAAGAGAATATGCAGGTTCAGTTATCAGTGTCCTGAAGTTGCAGGTAAGCTAAAGTAAAGCATCTTACATTATAAATAGGCCTAACAGTTAGGTAAGTTGATCACAAAGCACCTGTGAAAAACAAAGGTACTTTTCACACTGCAGACAGTGAAATTTTTACCTTATTTAACAAGGCACTTTACCACATTAATTGTTAATTTGACAGTTTCCGTGTTTTTTATTTCTCTTTACTGCCAGCTTACAAAACCTTTTTTCCTATTATTTTTTTCTTCCCACAGTTGCTGTGATTCTTATGCATACATAGTGGAATTTTTGTCAAAGGATTACCAATTGCAGTTGTATTTCAATACCATTACTGGCAATAGAGGAACAACAGTGATACAACAGCAGAAAGCACAGTCACATCTCTAGCACTAATATCGAAATAATATCGACAGGTGTAGTTATCACCATATTTTCCAAACATTTCATTCTAGAAGGGGGAACTCCTATCAATTGGCGAGCACGTGGACAGAGCCGCAGACAGTCCATAGTCTTACACCAACACTGCAATGAGAAAAAACAAGAGGGGGAGAGAGGATGAATGCAGCAGTTTAGAGAAAACGTTTGGCTCAGTTCAAACAGTTGCCATGGTTTCAAGATGGTTTCCATGGAAACACAAGCAACCAATGAAATATATTTGAACATAATTTTTACATGGAGGAACAGGGTAGAGAGTACTTGTGGAAACACAGAGTAATTGAACATAACAGCACACATCCACTGCGCTACTTTTGGGTGTAGGTGATAAGGGGATTGAGTGAAAATACTGGGCAAAGGAAGGAGAGAGGCAAGAAGAGTGAGGGCTATTTTAAGCTGCAGGTTGTCATGGTGACTGCAGTCTGTCTACAGATTGGAAATTCTGAAAACACATTGATAGACTAATAAACCAATTACTAGAATTCATACATATATAACTATTCTAACTAGAAAATAATACCTATTCTCATCTTGGTGTGATTGATAACATTTTTTATCTGCATATTTATATACTTTCCTTCAATGCAGTGCCACAGCTGAAATGTCATAGTGCTTTTTTGAGTCAGTAAGTCAGCCCATGTATTTTAATTATCACCATTAGTTGCCTCCTTCTCTCGCTTTCTGAAGGACAGAGGTATTCCCACATTTCTCAGTCGCCATGGCAATGCTTCAGTAAGAAGCAGGGCACAAGCAAAAGGGGGTGGGGAGGAAGCAAAGGGATCTGTGAACAATGCTAATGTCACTCACCAAACATCATCAATTGTTTATTTAGGCTGTTGCTGGACTATTTATCTCACTGCTGTTTGATCTTTCTGTGGCAGACCTTTATTCTTGAACTTACATTTTTAGCAAGGTTACATGTGAGTTTGCACAGCTAATTAGATTTTCTATTTTCAGTTTTTTTTAATGGAGCAATGAAACATTTTGCAATGTTTAAACATCTTTTTTCATAGCTCACATCACCACCTAGTGGATGACAGCAGTTAACTTGTAATTTAGTTTCAATCATGCAGCGCTGTGACACATTTTGATATCGCCTTGACTACCTGCATTTGTGTTTTCCATGTGCAGTAATGAATTCATGTATTGCGGATGTAGTCTTTATTAATTTGGCCCCACCCAATGAAATTGTGTATCTATATCACATAGTATATTCATATACAGTAGTTATACAGCTTGGAATGTCAACTTTGGAATAATGTGGTACATCAAACTCAGAACGTGAGATATTGTAGTCTGAGCTGATTTATGTTGAACTGGATTTACAGTCAAAATGGGCACAGGTTCATTTCCCAGGAAATGCCTAGTTATCTTTCAAAAGTTCTTGGGCAAGGGCTTGACCTGAATTGCCTTAGTAAAAAATTCATTTGAATTAATGGCTACTAATTGTTATAAATGAAGGGACATTGTAATCATGCAGGCACCCTCTGATAAAATCGTGTAATGAGGAACTAAAAAATCTAGCTTGCTACAAACACCAAAGGCACATTCCAGAGTGAGTTTTTACAAAAATTATATTTTGTGAGCATTTTTACAAAATCATCATTTATAAAGACATAATGATGAAGGATACCCATTTTTTCTGATTGTTTTGAAACCCACACTGATCTCAATATTCGCAGAAGGGTGCACACTTCAACATCTGAGTCATCAACAACAGCAAAAGACAGAAGACATAAAACCTTCTCAATTGCGATACTTTACTCATTGTGGTAACACGTTGGTTAAAAATGTGGACAACTGTGATCTTTTCAAGAAAACACATAATAAATTAATAAATTGGCCAATGCCGTGTGTTTAGGAATATGCAGGTCATCACAATCTGCCATTCTCTCAGCTTTGAGATCAATAACTCATCTCATAATGTCACTTTGCTTTTTCCTCCTAAGGAAAACAAATGCCTTTCTTCCGAACAGAAAGAAATATGAGGACAAAGGTGAGAAAGTAGGTGTAAATGGAGTGTAAGAACAGAGGAGAAGGTAGGAGAGAGTGAGTGGAGTCTAAGAGCATTATTACAAGGTGATTGATTAACCACCAGGTCAACGGTTATTCTTAATGACTGAATCACAGCTGAGCAGGAAGGCATGAATGGTGACATCACTGTACATCAACAGTAAATGATACTGAAAGATGGATCGGATCAGGGACTGAACTAGAATCACTGATTAGTGACAACAGCATAATTACAGTGTAACTACAGTGGAACATGACATAGTACTGTACAGTGAAATAGGATGACAGATCTCTTACTGTCTTCTTTTTACTCCAGATCTGTCTTGCTATTCATGTCTAGGAATTATTCGATAGATAGATAGATAGATAGATAGATAGATAGATAGATAGATAGATAGATAGATAGATAGATAGATAGATAGATAGATATACACAGTCAGAGGAAACAGAAGAAAGAGAAATTGACACTTATGCAACTGGGGGATAATGCACACACACTCGCACAGTGATATTTCGACCGCAGGCAAAACATTCACCCTATGGAGCAAAACAATGAAATCCATGTTGACTGTGTATACGCATTCTATATGACTAATGGTCAGCATCATTTCTCTTCTCTCAAAGTCTTCATGTTAACAATTTCTGGGCTGTCACAGTGCTCTGAGAAAAGCCTGGCACAAGATTAATTAAATGGATTCATTCTCCCACCACCACCATTTCTGGCTGCATATTATACGGTAGGTGCAGAATTATTAGGCTGATTGGGTTATTTAAGACCCAGAAGGCTGGTTTTGGGATTAGTGTTTCTTCCAGTAGACATATGCTTACACCGTTTTTATATTTAGGAAAACACAGGACTGTTATGTAGAAACAGACACCTTTTTGAATGTTTTTATTATCCCAGACAGCTCATTATCAGAACAAATTTGGTTATCAAAAAATTGGCACATGTCCTTCGGCTTCTGAATTATACAAATATATATGTATATGCATATACATATATATGTATATTAACATTAACATTCATTTGAAACCCAGTTACAGTAACAACAGTTTTTTAAATCATTGCAAACAAATACCTTAAAGCAGCAGATGGAGGTAATGATCCGGGGAGCGTCATGCAATTAGGTGGATGCTAACGACCAAGAAGAACAGCACATGGAACTCTGAAGGGCAACAACACGTTTGTTCCACCATTATATGTCTTCAAACTTAAACTGGGGGAAAACACATAGATTATATACCTAATACTGGAATATATTTTAGAAAGAAGGCAATTGAAATGAGCTGAATAGATACAGAAACAATATAATCATATATGTGTAGAGAAATGTAAATGCATCTTATACTGGCTAAAACTCAACAAAAGTACTACATAACAATATACTTACATTTCTCTCTAGATAGATGATTTATACATATACTCCATATATATTGGACTACTTTAATATACAAATATAGTCTTTATTCTAAAAATATAAATCAAAATGTTTTTCTTCAGTATGAAATGAAAAAAAAGAATTGTTTTATCTGAGTTCTACCCCCTTCTTCCCCTCTGTGAATCAGTTACTTATTAATTAATTCCATTCAAATAATATACATTTTTAGCATATGTACATTACCAGATACAGAGAAGGGGCAAGAAAATGAATGAAGATTATGAGCCAAAATTTGCTATTAGCAAATAATTTTAAAATGCCCGGTAACAAATGCAAGTAAATTCCACCGGCAGTGGGCTGTGCCTGGTCACAGAGCTGTTATATACACGGGGGGCTGATTAAGCTTCCCGGATCCTTTCTTCATCTAAAGTTCTACTATCTAACGTTTGCAGACTGTGAGATACTCTGTGCTGGGGCCATTCTCGTCTTGGCAGAGGCCACAAAGCAGGCGTCAAATGGAGCATGCACCCTGTTAGAGTCTGAACAGACAGCACCATTGTGCACTCTGTTAACTAGGTGAACAGGGTGCTAATGGCAAGAAGAGTGTGACAGTAAGTGAAGAGCGATACATGAAAGAGGCTGAGGAGTCTCAAGGAATGGAGCACTTAAGGGACAGAGTGTATCATATATCAATGGTCACCCCACATCTTATACAATGTAGCAAATGTAAAATTGCTGAAACATATCATTATATTTAAAGATAAAACATGGGCTAATGTATCTTATTACTGTTTCGCCATGTTGGCAGTGTATTTTTTTAACTAATGAAGTTATAATGCAGTTCGGCCCTCACCTTTAGATTTTATTGCATTTGTTCACTTTCCAGTTACCTCATACAGGTAATTACTCTAATGGTAGATCCATTTTCTTCAGATTTAGCAATTCTGTGCTTTCATTTCAGCAAAGAGGGTTTTTTAAAATATATGTTCAATGTTGAAACAAGAACTGCCTAGTGTTTTCCATAATTGTTCATTGTTAAGGATTATGTTTGGCTGAATATTCTTAATATAATCCATTATTCCTAATAGTTGATGTCACATGCATGGAACACCAATTTGGAGGATTTCTGCAACAGTGTAATGATGATACCAAGAACTCAAAATGTTTACAGATATTTGAATATTTCTAGAATATGGAAAAATAAAGGAATAATATAACAAGATACATAATTGTATTGTATATAATTTTCTCCTTGCAGCACAATTTCCCAGACCTGTGTAAGACATAAATGACCACAACCAATGTCCTTAACTCATGTGTTTGTAGTTATTTATAACATTTGAACTTGGGTTCATTGCATAATGGCAAACAGTGGGGAAAATGTGATTTGTTCATCACTCTAAGAATATATATTTGGTTAATATACTATGCATTTACCCACTTCCTCATGTAACTGATCTGCAGATATGTTATTCATTCAGTTATTTACCTGGAGAACATTACAGAATAATTTACCATTGATAATTTATTATTTGTAAGGATTTTAACAACTTAAGTTAACACAACACTGAGCAAAGGGGGATATGCCTCAAAGCTCATGGATTCAGGAGGAATCAGTAGATCAAGAAAACATCAGTTATGCACTTAAATCACTCTCAACTGATAACCAAATCAGAATTATGCGATTTTATTCTAATTCAAATTTTACTTTAAGTGAGGTACTCTGCCTGGGGTGACTCAGTCAATTTAGAGCAGTGCATTTTCCTTTTGTTTTATTGCTCATCTGATCAAAGGTATGTGGATTTTTAAAATAACTACAATGCTTAGGAACATGCTACAGTGCATCAGCAGCTATTGGCAAAAGACAAATTGTAACATGTGTGCACCCAGCAGAACATCCATCTGGCCACACCTAGTTGGTTGCAGCTCTGCCTTACCTGAATACCAGGCTCACCTGAAGCTCATCAACCCAGTTAATTGGCATGGATTAAAAGGCCTGAGTTTAATACCTTCCAAAGAATAGAGTGTCCTGCCATTCTGAGTGTTTGCTTTGTTTTCCGGTGTTTGACTTTGACTCCCTCTTGCCCTCCTGATCTTCTTGCTGTTCGTCTTGTGGTTTGGAATTATTTTGTGACTGTCTGGCTTTGCTTGGACTGCAGATTTGGCAAACGATCAGATTTCATTTGCTTTTATTTGTAAGATTCTGGAACTAAAGCTGTTGCTCCTGTACCTATATCCCCATATGATCATTACAATATGACACTTTTTTTCTTTTAAATAATAGTTTACCAATAGTAGTTTACCAAACCTTAAGCAACAATGCACGTTTGCCACTTTTGTACACTCTAATTACCCTGGTAATTCAATTAATTTGTAATAGCTGGTTCTTCCATTAAACAATAAAAGGCAATATAGAAATACCCAAAAGAACATGTTTAAGTTGAGGCACATATATTACACTGAAAAAAATTGCCTAAGAATACATTCTGAGCTCAAATGGGTGACAGGTCAAACTAAAAATGATTTCTTTAGTTTTATTTTAACAAGGGCCATAATAAACTGGCACAAAACTAGCATATCATCTACAGAGGCTCCTACTTTTGTCTTGTATCATCTGTGAAAGTCTGATAGATTGCAAAATGCAACTGATAATATCTGTGCAGAAAAATAAGAACAGTTTTTGAAGTATCCTTCAAAGTTATAATTTAAATAAAACCCATCCAACGAGTATCAGTGTTTCTTACTCTCTCTTTATTTCTGCATGACTGAACCCTATTCCATGGGTGCTTTAATTAATGAGTATGGATATGTTTTTACAGTGGAGTACAACTGGCTGGATTTAGCTATTACGACATTTATAAATAATTCAAAGTATAGTAGCAACAATAAACAGTTGCTAAGTTTTGAGGTTGCTGAGCAAGAAGTTCACTAAATTATCTGATTATTTGATTGTTTTGATTGTTGTCTGTCACTTCCCTCAACTACTCACAAAAAACAAGCCATTTGCACAGTAACATTAATTAAGTATTTAGTATTAGGCTTGTTTAAAACAGACAGATTAAAGCCAACATATGTTTGACTAAAGACCAAGGTTCCTTTTTCATTTTATATTGTATATTTGTATTGACATAAATTGATTGGGCTTTTTGGAGGGTGCTAGACTGGATTTTCATTGGTCGACACTGGATTATTCAGTGCTAGATGTTGAAATATTTGGGCAAGTTATTTCCATGGAAACAGGGCAATGATGTTGACATTGTGGTGCCACTTAAGGAACAGAGCTGTAACATTAAGAAATGAGACGGTTGGAAGTGGAAGAGAATTATAGCTTGATTGAATGTCATGATCTTTGTTGGATTGTGTTTGGTCATTGGACACACACGCATATCCACACATACACACAGTACACAGTGTCAAGCTCAACATTAATTCAGAAAAAGAAAAAAAAATCTAATTGCCACTTGTTTTAGAGTACGCTCACCATTTTATGTGCCAAGTTTTTAATTTTGACGTGACTTCTGCTAACAGAACATTTTTGTAACAATAACCATAATTATAATAATAACATTAACAATATTACAATTGAGATAACAACACTTGATTTTAAAAAAGGAAAAAATAAAACTGAATAAACACAAAGAAACACTTATTTTATCTATAACTTTCTAGATTTTTCATTTATTTGTCCTTTTTCATTAAAAAACTCAACAAACATCATTTTAATCCAGTCTCTGTCTCTTCTATTAAATGGATTCGCTTACCTTTTAAAATGTGAAAAAGCTGTCCCCCTTTTTCTGTTCACGGCGTCTCTCATACTAACGTGGCATTAAAGTTTTGTCATAATCCACTATAATCCATCAAGTTTATTTTGTTTTAAACAAGCAGGAAAAGTGTCTTGACAGGCTGAGTTCTGTGTCGTACAAAACAGGGGAGGGACGCACAAGGAGGGGGTGTCCGTTTTGATAGCACGCTCCATTTCTTTCCTGTCAATACAAGGACCTTTTCCTCCATTTGATGATTCTTCTTGCTTTCATTGTAGCTTCTGTCAATCTTGTTTTTTTTTTCACTTTTCTGTTGTTGACATATATGACACATCAGATGTTATGCCATTTCTGGTGTGTTTTGTCTTAATATTCATTTAAACACACATTTCCACCTTATTCAACTACAAAAGTTAGTTTAGGGCATTTTATATAACAATAATAATAATAATAATAATAATAATAATAATAATAATAATAATAATAATAATAATGCAGACTGCTTTCAATCTGCATGTGTAATGTGTGGATCAGTGATGTTGGTGATGGTATATAAGAGTTCCAGCTACTAAACAAAGTTCACAAAAGGCTTTCGGGGGGAAATAGGCCTGCTGTACGTATATGCAGTGTTTATGCACTGTTCTTAGTAATTTGTTGCAGACAGAAGCAAAATACTAAAGAATCAATAGAGAATTAATATGAAAACAGGTTTTCACAAAATGAAGTATATCTCCTGAATTTCATAATGGTTAGCTAATTAGTGGATATATTAATCAAACAAAGTTTTAACGGAATAGGTGGTGAGAGAGGTAGCCCTTATAACCGGCTCAAGTAGAAGCTCAAAGTGTCTATCAGATGTAAAATAATGCACAGAACTGCTGTGGATATTATTATTCATAGCCAAAGCTAAACATATTAATATACAATCATAATTGCAACATAGACAATACATAAGCATATTGCACAATATAAGTACATGAAGCAAAAAAATAATATTTGCATCATTGTTTGAAATAAAATGCAAATGTGAACCTAACATCAGACTTTTAAGATCTGAGAAAATGTACAAACCAATCATTAAAGGTACAAATATAATTTTTTGCTTTTAAAAATATATAATGTTAGTTGGATGGTTAACAGAGAATGTTTTATTAAAAAAATAAAACAAAACCCATGGACCATCTAATGGATACTGGTGACATGAAAGCAACTGTGTAGTTACTGTCAAGCTATTGATGCATAGGATGATTTAAATATACTTACTGCACTTCATGTAAGTTTATCTGCGATTCTCTCAGAATTACTGTGGTTAGTTATTTGGCACAAAATCCTTGAAAATGCAAGTGTAATTATTTAAATCAATTGTGAAATATGAGCTCCAGCAGATCCACAATGGATAGCTTGTAATGACATGCACATACAAGCTCAAGGGAGTGGCAAGTCAAACATATTAGTATGTCACAAAGACTTAGAATAATAAAAAGCATTGCTGATGATGATGACAATTATTATTATTATTATTATTATTATTATTACAAATGCACAAATTGTATATAGGTAGATGGCTACTTTAAAACTTGTAGAATTCAGAGGAGAACAACTAAGCAGCATGTTCACACTGCCAACTCCAATGCAATGGCCCCAAATATAAATACTGTTGGCTGTTATGTTAGGGAACTGGGTAATGACTGACCACTGTTAACAAATGCCCTGTATTAAAGTCAACATAACTTGAATATTTTTTCTTTTTCCTATATATGATTCCTTTGCACCCCATGGTCCAGTTAACTTCCCCATCTCTCATCTGTTGTCCCAACAACAACAATAAAGAGAAATTTGTCAAGATTCTATTTCTGTCCATCATAACCAGAATAATATTAACTAAACATAGTGTATCTAACATCCTTCAGTCATTGCACTGTATTATCAAATTCTTCCTACAAATAAAATATATTATACATCTTATGTATTTTCATAAGATCCTCTACTGTTTCACTTATTTTTTCCATCTGTCCTTCATGAAAAAAAAGGGAGATGTTACACTCGAAGCAAATCTTCCCTCGAAAAATATGAAAGATATCTATAGTCTCACTGCACAGTTTTTATTTGCACTGTACAATAAGATTTCTAGATTATACAATACCCGCACTGTATAGCAGTGCCAAACCATGGCTCTTAATGATGCTGGCCCGCAGTTTGTATAGCCTTTAAGATGCTGGGGTCCTACAACAAATGTAACCCCAAAAACCTACACTGTGTAAATCCCAGGAGAGGGCCTGCTATTATGCACTTGAGAAAAGTAACCTTCAATTGCTTTGTAAATTCTTATTTGCTCCTGCATCAGTTAAGAAAATAAATACTGTATTGGTACTACTGTTGTGTACTCTGCACATCTTAACTGTGGCAAAAACACAGTGGAGTAAACTTAATATCAATATCTATAATCTGTATGTTTGGATATCCATACAAAATTGATGAGAGGAAGGTTTTGCTTTGGCACAGATTTTGCTGTAGCAGTTCCAATTACATACTTCACTTCACTTCCATTGCCATTAATCAAAACAGAAACACTTAATACATTAAGTGTATCTGTGATAATTCTTGGCTTGGTATAGTTTAATGTGTATGGAACTGTCCACTTAATGTCTGCATCCTTTGTTCACTCTCCTTTGTAGTTTTTTTTTCCTTGACAACTGTCTTATTCTTAGTATCATGTAATTAAATGTAATGGACAATGTTGTCTAATCATTTGTGTGTGCTTTCTGTTTTTCAGAATGCAACCTAGGGTTTAAAACAAACACGGCCCTTAAAATCCTTTCTCGCTTTCTGCACATACTACTCATATTTGAGTCTCTTGTACATTTTCCTTGGAGCTATTCTTAAACAGAAGTGGTTCAATTTGCGGGTTTTGGCTCTGACCCATTAAACCCTTTAGAGATGCGTGTAAACTCAAAGGTGGAAGGGAGAGGGGCAGAGGGAGGGGCGATGACATGGTGTTGGAATTAGGGTTAATGTTGCTCCCAGATGTGGTCTGCAAATTAGCTGAGGAGATCGGGACTTGTGTACAGGAAATTGGGGTCTGAGAAGGCAAAGAAAGAGACGGAGGATTGTTATTATTGTTGAGAATTCCCCCAGGCCCAGAAACTCCACCACCAGTCCCTGTCCCAATTCCCATTCCCATGACATTATTGTTAAAATGATGTGCCTTGTAGTAATGGTTAAGATGCTCTGCTCTCACTAAATTGGGAAGGTTGACAATTTCTGGATGGTGCAATCTTAAACTCTGCCCTCCTCCACTGCTTCCGCCACCTCCATGTACAGTAGAGCCCCCAGAAATCCCACCGCCACCACCAACTCCGTTTCCTCCTCCGGTTGCAATTTCATCCTCGACATTGATAATCTCAATGGCCCGTGCTGGCCCATGGTGTTTGTGAAGCTGGTGCTGCTTTCTCAGCTTGTAGAAGACGACCAACATGACCGCTGCCATGAATGTAATGGCAACAAAACAGCCGATGATGATTTTTGTGGTCTTCATCACATCATCCAGACCAGATATATTAGTGACAACAGTTATTGGCACTGTAAAAGCCTTTTCGGGTGACACGGTGGCTCGGGATGAGGACCTCGAGGGCGACGAAACAGAAGAGGTGGTAGATAGGGTTGTGGTCATACCCCAAACTTCCCCTGGCATTGTAGGACCAGGAATTCCAACAAAGGTTTCGTTGATGTACTGGCGGGCGGAATGTTCCTCTGGACCGGTCTCCGTCGTTTCCACTGTGACAGTGGTGAAATAACTGTAACTGTTGCTGGCGTCTGAGGCGGACACGTTTAGCACCGCTGTTGCTGTGGTGTTGCCCGCAGAGTTGGTCACCATGCAAGTGTATTGGCCTGTATCTTGGACTGTGACGTTGGTGAAATTCAATGTGCCATCATGCAGCACTGAGATTCGAACCCTGTAAGACCCATGGGTCATGAGGGTGCCGTTGGGGGTAAGCCAGTTGACCGAGGTCATGGATGTACCGGTTCTGCACTTTAACTCTGCTGCCATCCCCTCAGTGACATTCAGGTCTGTCGGGGGCTCAACAATTACAGGGGCATAGCAGGTGAAGTGGCTTTGGTCTAGCTCCCCAATATACCTGCCCTTTAGCCCTGGTGGAGCATGACAGCGGGCACAACAGGTAGTATTGCTGGGTACCGTCTCCTTCAGCCACCAGCTCAACCATAGAACGTCACAGTTGCACACCCAGGGGTTGTGATTAAGATGCACCCGTTCCAGTTGGTGAAGTGGGGTGAAGAGGTCATGGGGAAGAGAGTGAAGAGAATTGTGAGAAAGATTCAACTCTTCGAGGTTTTTGAGGTCGTCGAAGGCATTCCGCTCGATGACCGACACTTGAGAGTGCATGAGCCAAAGCTTGCGCAGTGACACGAGCCCTTGGAAGGAACCTGGCCGGATAATTTCCAGCCGGTTCCCTGAAAGCTCCAGCTCCTCAAGGCGCTCCAATGGTGTGAGGTTAGGTATGTCCTTAAGTCCACACATGCCCAGATTCAGGTAACGCAGGTTGATGAGTCCCTCAAAGGCAGCTTCGGAGATGTAGTCCAACTTTTTCAGTTCCCCTAAGTCCAGCCGCCTCAAGGAGGGCACGCGGTGGAACGCATACGCAGGCAGGGTCTCAATGGGATTATTCCGCAGCCACAGTTCCCTCAGCTTGCTGAGGTACTCAAATGCCAGGGAGGGGACTAGCGTGAGGCGGTTGTCAAACAGCTCAAGAGTGTTGAGGTTAGGGAGGCCATTGAAGGCCCCTACCTCAATTTGACGTATCTGGTTTTTAGAGAGCTGCAGAATCTCCAGATGCCGCAGGTGCTTGAATGTGTCAGACTTTATCACCTGTAAAAACAAACAAAAAGGCAAAGAGTGGATGTTACAACAACCTCGTATACCGTATCCATTAATACACTACTTTATCTACTGCACACCTTTGTACACTACAATGAAATAGTACTTAAATGAGACGTTTATATACCATATATACAGTACATCTTGCTACTGTATTTTGTAGTATTACCAATGTTATAAATACCATCTAAATTTTAAGCAAGGATTTCAAAAGTTCAATTTCAAAAATTCTAAAATGTTTGTTAAATCATAATTACATAAGCAGGCAAAATCATCTGTAAGCATATAAAGATCTCTTAAAAAGCTTCTTGGACGACATGCAGCAGAATCTATGTACACTGTAGTATTATTTTGGGTTTATGTGTTGGTTCCTACCAATTGAAATTCAAAGCCTAGGCATCTATGATCAGTTAGGTTAGGTACCTAGTATGTACTCCTGTTACTCACTGGAATAAGAACAGAAATTCATTATTATAAGGGAAATCTATGTTAAGGGCATGACCTCCCTTTTATGAATCTATTAATTTTTTATGTCTTTTACTCCATAAGTTCACATTCGGATATGCCACGAATTACCAGGATAGACTGTTTTTACTTTTGTTTCGTTCTCTAGACTGATGTGCGATCAGTTTTGACTTGAATGTGTCTTCTGCCATATTTTTACCATACGGTCATTATTCAGCTTGACTGGCTATATAACATTCACTATATTAAAATAATTTTTTTGCAAACACATGCGAGATTTTGATATTAATATAATTGGGCACTTAGATATTGAGCCAGAAAACTACTTCTTGCATTCACCAATGATCTGTAGATTGGTTTTTAAAGTGGATAGTCAGAAAAGTACTATCTCTCCTTTACATTTTTTTTCAATGTCAGATCAACCTTTAGCTGCATGGTTCATACTTATAACTTGTTTCGGCAAGAGTGTAAGCACATTTCGACTATGATGTAGGAATCCTGATGTCAATATCTAAACTCTAAAAAATAGGACAGAGCTGACACATAATAAGGCTTCAATAATTCTGAGCAGCATGTCATTGTTACTGCACATTTAGTGGGCATTTAGTCACAATGGTTATAAAAATCTCTGGCACAGGCTTTGTCAAGATGGGAAAAGAAGAAAAAAACGACCAATTTCAATATTCACTGGGAGAATATTTAAGAGGCAGTACATTAACCTCTAACAGGACAGCAATAGGGACTGTGCACTTTTATTGCCATGAATCTGTAGCTTGGGATGGCACAGAGGAAGAATGTGGTGCAATCTGACACATCATCTTACCCTGTGCATGCAAAGAGGGATGTGTGCAGGTGTGCCGAGGCTGTTTCATAATGATGTGAAATCCATTTTTCCATATACAGCCATGGCTGGGCTCGTTTCAGCTCAGGGCTGCATGCAGCGTGTTGCAGGCGCATGATAACTGATCATTTGCATATCATTATGCAGCATTTCGCCCCTGATGAGAAATTCTCGGGTAAGGATCCTTGATCCTAAAAGTGCATGTTGTCACTGGGCTGCTTAAGAAGCAAAAACAGAAGGTTGCCCGGTCTCTCTGACTGCTTTGATCGCTGGATGTGAATCCCTTGCAGAATTGCTGGGATGTCTTTTCTGCAGAGCCGTTTCACCAGACTTTTCTCGCTCAGTAAATCACTACTGAAACAATCTCTCATGGAGAAATTACACAACATTCCTCTCTAAAGATTCTGATTCCTATGTTGTCACTATGGCACAATGTATTTTTTCCATCCTGTTTGATCACCATTTCTGTCTTTGAGCTTTACAATGCAACACAAGCTGTTGTGTTTGCTGTTGACCTCGAAACTCTACCTGGGCAGTGTGCAGTATATAGCATTTTAATATAAATCAATTTAACCCATGCTTCAATTATATCCACAGCTGTTTAGGAATCTCATAACACCATTAGCATTATTTTTAACTATATTAGATAATGTTTAGCAAGCAACATATAATTTCACCCACGTCGTGCCACACTCCCTTCTGGCCAAATGACCCTCATTGGTCATTGATGAATGAGAACGTCACTCTGGCTGACTTGACCTAACACATCAAATAACACCCCAAAGGCATGAATAAGCAAGACTGGGGACTAACAGGCACAGGAGGGTGACATTTATGCAGAGGATACTCACAGGGCATTCTGCTAAATAAGCCAGCTAATCACAAACCCCTTAAGGCTCTCTTACATTATTCGCAGTATGACAATTATTTCTTCCGGATGCAATAAATCTGACCTTAAATATGCATCATTTACATTTATGTGAAGTACATATGCCTGTTCAACAATATGCTTACCAACATCTTTTTCAACATGGAAATTGTGCTATGGAAGATCATCGTTTATAATTTGTTATAATGCACATATAAATGAATACATGCATCATTCTCCACAAAATAAATTAATTCATCTGTACCTACAGTCTATGTGTATCTACCGACAGTAAACAAATGGAGAGGCATTTTGGTCTTCACTTTATAGGTATAGCTAATTTTCTAGAGGAATAGTGGACCAAATGAGCCCTTTTATGAACGGGTATGCACCCAGCCAAACCTCTACTTTGCCACACTCCGCCTCCAGAGTTTTGCTGCACTTGCAGCTCATGAACTCATTTACTGGTGGGGTATTTTAGGACCTCGTTTTTACTCATTTCTTTGCAAGGTATTGCATGTCTCCACCATTCATTTCTTCTCTACCCTGTTTGTGTGTGTAACTTTCACCCTGATCTTCTTGTTCTCAGTTTTGCATCTTTTATTTGGTAACTTTCCCTGTTTAGCTCTGAGCAGAACTACAGCCTCCTGCCTGTGTTTGACTATGGATTTTTGGTTAATGATTTGGACTGTGCATTTGGTTTTTCTTCATATTACCTGTTCCACAATATACTACCTGTGTCTCAGATCACCACTCCAAGCTGTCCGCGAAGGGCAGCTACCTGTTGAGGTGCTCAAGGACCTTGCTTAAGGACCCGCAGACATGCTGAGGCTGAGTTTGAACCAGTGACCTTCTGATTACAGGTACACAGGTTTAGCCCAATGAGCCACACGCTGCCCCTTAATTCTTCATGTTTGACAATTATATATGAAATATATGATCAATATTCCAAGACCATGAAACTGGCAATTCAGAAAGTGTCCTGCAATAATAATAGTGTGACACATTTTTAGCCCAACCTACAAATATCTGATTAAAAATAATTATTGAAATTAGCAAGATTATTGTTACTCTAAGAGGGGATAATCTCTCAGTTAAAACACCCTCTTTACAGGTATGCGTTGCTTAATGACAGGGATACATTTTAAGAAATGTGTCATTGGGTGATTTTGTTGTCGTGCAAACTTCATGCAGCATACTTGCACAAACCTAGATGACTAGATGACAGAGCCTACAATACGCCTAGACTACAGTAAAAAAAAAAAAAAATAAAAATAAAAAAATGTATATATACTTTAAAGTAACAATAAAAAGTGGAGTATAAAAAATATATAAACAAGTAACAAGTTTATAATTATCAAGTATTATGCACTAGTGTAATACTTATTTAATATGTGCTATACTTTTACATGACTGACAGCAGTGGGTTTGTTTACACCAGCATCACCACGTGAGTAAGGCACTGTGCTACAGTGTCACTAGGCGGTGGGAATTTTTTAGTTGCATTATAATCTTACGGGACCACTGTCATATATGTGGTCCATCATTGGTCGAAACGTCTTTATGCAGAGCATGATGTTTTTTTTTAAGACCTTAGAATTTAAAGTATATACATATATACAGTCGGAGGATATTTACCAGCAAATTTCATCCTCTCAAATTATACCTATAAAACTATAAAACCACTGGTGCTGGGGTAACAATCAGAATGTGATGTACACTTTTAATACAGTGTTCAAATGATATTTAAATGAATATATAATATAAATATATTTGTTCCTTTTTTTCAATTACTGAAGTCTTCTTTGGTGGATTATCTCTTCCTTGACTTTGGACTTAGTTGAGTTGTGCATAGAGATTATTTAGACACACTTATAAAATGTAGTGAAATTTTTAATTATCTCTTAACATGACCATTACTCTAAGTTGCCATAAATTAGCTTTTTTAAGCTTGATTAAAAATGTAGCCACTAATTAATTGCCTCTTTATGATTTCAAAACATTACAGTATCCCAGTACAATATAAACACACAGTATCCACACTCTGCCACTATGCTCACTGGCAACCCACACACGCCTACAGAGGTTCAACACATCTAAAGGCCCCATTGTCCCATTGTCATACCCCTACAAACCTGACCATGTATTCCTATGTTTTAGATTTAGTCTCCTATTGAAATGTGTATTACTCAATATGTAATCAGCATCATATTCATTTATGGTCAGCTTCCGATTTCAGCTTTCAACTTTCAACTATTGAAGGATTGTTATATTTTCACATGAATTCCAAACAAATAGCAGAATGGTCATGGACAACCTGCAAATTTAAATCAAAGAGGAAAATTCCAAAATTCACTTAGTCCGTTTTGTAAGTACCATTTTCATGGGCTTTGAGGAAAGAACTTTGTTGGACTGCATGAGGACTGAATGAGTTTTGGTTCCCAGTACTGTAACATATGATGTGGAAGTTTGACTTTAGGTCAATGGTGGTCTCATCTCAAAAATAACCAAAAATGGATTGATGCACACAGTTGCAGCAACACAAACATGGCATTTACCTGTATTGAGTTCTCCTGTAGGTTGAGGTATCGCGTGTTGACAGATATACTTTCAGGCACCTCCTCCAAATTCCTCCTTGTACAGATCACTCGACTGGCCTGATTGGAGCAGCTGCAAGGAGCAGGACAGGAAGAGCTGGCCACAGCCAGCTCTGGTCCAGGAGGGAGGAGCTGCAAGAGCAGCTGGACTAGCACAAAAAGGAGGGGGGAGGGGCTGCAAATGTTGGTCACCGTGGCGACACGCATGGCAACTTGGTCATGACCCTCCCCTTTGCTCACTGTGATGACTGGCCAACTCCAGGCAGTAGATATTTCTTTCTCTCCACACTTTATTAAGTCATAAACTCGCCTCCTTCTTCTGTTCAGGAAACGTTAAAGCAGTTGGTTTTTATGTATTTCCTAATGTTTCCTTTTAAAAAGCTTCATTGTATCTTCGTTTTTAACACCGCAAAACATTCCCTTTTTGGTTCCCAATGTCCTAGGATGTCTTCCTTCAGCAAGAAATGTTCATTGCTCAGTTAAAATTACTTGCATGTTACACATTCAAAGAATGTGTATTGGTAGCTGCTGTATTTGTTGAATGTCTTCCTTCGTCGGTATTTGGGGAAAGTGTTTCTGAATACGACTTGACACTGTAAAAAGAGGAGACAGGGGCTAGTCTATACACACAAAATACAGACACTACAGCATATTTTTCTGTGACAAGCAAAATCTATTGTTATCTGCTGACTGGCAGACTGGGCACTGCAGAGCATGAACAATGATGGAGATTAACACAAAACTAAGTGAAGAATTTGGTTCCAGATTATTTATAGTGAATTAATCATTGACATGGGCATCAACCATTATTACTACATTATAGCCACTAATAAAATACTGACACGGTGACTGATTGGTCACCTCATGCATTGACAATGATGCTATAAAAAGAACGGACAAGGAACAGAAACAACTCCAGGGACAGACGAGGCTGGATATCACTCTTAGATTAACAAAGAAATCTGGAGAGTGCCAGATACATTAAGGGAGGCTAAGACAAAAGCCTTCAAATCTTTCACACAGGAGAGCTGCGATAACAGGTAACGGCTGCATTTGGAGGTTTGTGTTATGCTGATAAATCGCAAAGGAAGGCTGCATGTTTAATAAAAATGTCAAGGAAGGTTATGTAGAAGAGAAGGGTGAGAAACAACCAAGTAACATTCAGTAGTTATTAGAAGTTAAACAGCAGCTATATCGATGCAATAAAAGGCAATATGATACAATGTTAAGGAATACAGTGTACTTATATTACTCTCCCTATTAAAATGTGTATGCTTTGCAGCAAGCAGTACAAGTTTCAAGCACAGGTGTATGTCCAGATTTCATCCCAAAAATGAGGCCATACGTCAATCTGGACATATCTCCATCATTACAAGGAAGAGGTCAAAGATACGGAATAACAATAAGAAACACCACATACATTTAACTAAACCCCTATAGTTCCTTAGCGCACACCACACATGGTAAAATATGTCCACTGAAGTCCATCATGTCTACTTAAGATATAAATTTTATAAAAACTCTTATGGAACGTAAGTACGATTGGACGTTACTGGACAGGACGTAAGTACGATTGGACGTTACTGTCTTACTGGCCAGGACATAAGTACGATTGGACGTTACTTACAGGACATAAGTACGATTGGACGTTACTGTATAGGACGGAAGTCAATGGACGACTGTACTTAGTTTTCTTGTAATGATCAGAAGTCTTAAGAATTCTTGTTCCATGAAGAAGGATCTGACTTGATATTTAGTTTCAATCACTTCTCAGCACAGAGACAATATGTTTACATGTATCTTATGCATAGCAAATATCTGGTATTAGTTTTGGTTTTGTTATTTAGTAATGGGATTGATATGCCTTACATGATGTCTCAGAGACTGGTAGCACCTATGAAACACTTTAAAATTAGAACTAGACTATTAATTCCTGAATATATACACAAAAGGTCAATTTAACAGATTTTTGTTAATTCTCGATGACATCGTGATCAAAAATGTCTTTTCCTCTGCCAAGCAGCTAAACAGCAGCACAGATAAGAGTGACCAATGCATATAGTGACCTTTACATTAGCACATTACATGAAAGAGGAAGTGAGCAATGCTTAGCCACACGCTAAAAGCTAACAAAATCTCCAATTGTATCAGGGGCTTATTTTGCTATTATCTCATTTTCTAATTGCTAGCATCATTTTCACATTATTTCGACTGTAAAAGGTACCCATTTTAGACCATTCTACAAGCCTGACAATAAGCCCAGTTAGCATGATATTATTTACATGGCTACACATCATTGCTGATACCAGATATTGTTGCATATTGGTGGTTTTCTCTAAACTGAGATGCCTGATTTAAAAAGAACATATATTTAGCAAACAAGTGTTACCTTTATTCCAAATGGTTCAGAAATTTGGACCATTGGCTAAGAGGTTTCGCAATTTAACTCACAAATTAAATGCATGTACAAATATTACCATGAACAAGACCAAATGTCACCTTAGATCAGCAACCCTAATTTAAAACAGAGGCACTTTGGCCATCCCTATGGGAAAATTGCCTTTCCACCTATCCATTCTTGCTCTTGATTCAATGCACAGACAGGTGAGAGCAAGTCTGGGGTCAGAGCCCAGTGCCTGGCAGTGCCCCTGAGGCAATTGGGGTGATGGGTCTTACTTAAGAGCCCAGCAGTGGTAACACTCTGCTGAGCATGGGATTAAAAGCAGCGACCTTCCAATCACGGCCACAGAGACCCAACCTGCAGAGGCAAACACCACCCAAAGCACTGACCTGGCATGAACCAGGGCCCTTCGGCACACCAGCACTGACCTCCAGCCTCATGAGTCACCCAGCTTTTTGGCTAATGACAGCTTACGAGGGGCAGGACATCAGCTGTGTTTTAACCCCAACATCATGTTTATAAAAGCAGTGGCTCCATGTGTGAAGGGAAACATGACTACAAGGCATAGGAGTGTGGTCTAGTTTGGCTGCGATATTTAGTGGATTAATTGTAGCAAAGAAAATGTGCCGTACCACTGTACAGCATATTGAGAAGTGGTCCAGTAATGTATCAAGACACCAATGTGCCTGTCTTTGACTGCAGGTGGAAACCAGTGCACATATAGAAACTTGCACAAAAATGGAAAGAATAACAAATTCAAACCCACAGGTCCAGATGTGGGAGGTGACAGTGCTACCCACTGAGCCACTGTGCACTAAATAATGCTTATTAAATGGATGTTGTAGTATTACATTACTATAATGGATATTTCCCAAATCTAGGTGATGTGCTTATTGTTCCAGAACCTCAGCTTTCTCCCCAGCATGCCACAGATGCAGAGTTTTCATTCCCCCCATGGGTAGAGCCACCTGCTTCGCGTAAAGGCGAGACGACATAAAGCCCTTCCCTTCCTCTTACATATACCTGCACCACTTCTTTTCATGCTGGCTCCTTCTGTTTAATTCACAGGGAACCAACTTCAGACCAAAGTGAGAAAGAGGGGACTGAAATTATGAAGGCAATCATCTCCACCACCACATGTGTAATTAAGAAAATGCTACAGGACTCAAACATACTTAATAACCAATCAAACGGCACAACTTTAAATTGCATTAACTTAATGAACATCTGCCTAAAGGGGGGGGGGGGGGGGGGGGGCAATTCT
>JAODJW010030782.1:3460-18461 GCA_026777045.1 Hyperopisus bebe | reverse complement strand
ACACACACACACACACACACACACACACACACACACACACACACACACACACACACACACACACACACACACACCAGAACTGTGCAGCATCTACTGTTAAATGTTATGGTCTGGGTTGAACCCCTTTTGCTTGCATCCAGAATTTCACTCAAGGTTAGTTTGTAACCAGTAGCTTGGATTATTCTGGCCCTTTTCCTGTGAGCCCATAATTAGGTTTTATTCTGGCATTTTGATTTTATTTCAATGATTTGACACTTGGAATTTTACTGATTCATGTTAAAAATAAGCATTTTTTCTGTGACTCCTTAAAATAGTCTCCCCCAGTTTAACATAAAATATGCCCATATGACTTTGGAGGGCAGGAGGAAACCCACATGAACATGGCATGATTGTAGGGTGAACGTGGGAACCCGTTATACTGCAGGTATAATTTTGTTACCCACTAAACCTTAATTCAAGAAGGACTGAATGAAACAATATTTTGATGAATAAGTTGTTCATATTAATATTCAAAAGTTATCCGCTATTAAAATTCAAATAGTGGCTTTCTAGCACCGATGTCAAGCATTCAGTGGTCACCTATACCATTCCCAGTATTTAATCATATTAGCCAGACAATGATGGTTTTAGTGTTGTTGGAAAAAGGTTTTACTTTAGAAGGCTGTATTGCTTTAAGAATGTGACGTACACTCCAAACTCTTTTTACTTAGCTAGTGAGCTACCAGAATCTTGACCAATGCTGGCAGAGTCATGGCTATGAAAACAAATGGGAGGCTTGCCCTTAGCTAGAGATTTCTAAACCAGGCAGCTTTGCCTTTAGAAATGTCTTGAATAGTTCAGTGGTTCTGCCCTTTTCCTGGCTCCAGGCCCAGGTCAGAATCTCACCCGCGAGCTCTGGCTTATATCTTTTCTCAAGGCCGTCCTCGTAGGAGATCTCTCCGTTTAGCCCCCCTGCGTCTAGTCTCTTCTGAAATCTGTGGGATGTCCTCCTGTTAGATGTCCTGTATTTGGGGAATGCATGTTATCACAATTAAACCATATAGGTGAAGTGTGCATGGACACGTACACACATGCCGGCATCTACTAGATTGCATGGTCCCCCCACCTATTAACCAGTACTTGTAATCCTGTCGGTGTGTGCCCTTTTAATCCAGTGGGTGACACTGTGATAGTTGTCCTTCCTCTGCCAGTCACAGTTAAATGTTTTGGGTAAGCATACATGGACAATATCAATAGTATGGAAAAGTGTGTAACCTGTGACATTTCAGAATAGAGGTGTGAATTGAGTGGTTGGAGCCACATCATTTTGATTACAGTAAAATCTAGTTATAACGGACTTCAAGGGACCTGGCAAAACAGTCCATTATCCAAAGTTATACCAGAGTTGCTGTATGCCCAGAACACAACTACAGGACACCATTTACTCATGCCACATCCCAGCAGACACACTTTTGATATCTTATTATATTGTACATTTAACATTTGGCGTTAGTCTTTCTGCTTAAGAATTAAGACTATAGTATTATGATTTTTCACTCGTTTATGCTTTAATCCTTCTAACTATATTGACCTGATCGCTTGTTCAGCTTTGTTCTCAGCGCATTATTCAATAAAATATCTGTTAAAAATACTGAGGACATGACCTTTCTGTCCTCACAGGTACAGATACGGGCATGAGACTCATCTGTTCCTCTCAAATGCGCAAGATTTGATCTTTTCTGCTGTTAGCACTCAAATGGATTTTCAAAAGATTAACATTAACAGTCTTGCTTCGCTGATGCTGTAGCAAGTTCATCCAATGAAACTGAGTATCCAAGCAACAAAAGGGGTGAGGTTGGGTATGTTATGGGGTGTGGCTTTGTTACAATGACGCTTGTGGGGTGTGGTTTTGACCCGACCTACATAGCAAAAAAAAACAAAAAACAAAAAAATGACGCCAATAACCAGCTAACCTCTGAGCCACTTGCCAAGCTTGCCAGTGCAGATTAACGCAATAATGTTACATTTTTTTTTCCTGTGCACAATGAAAATGAAAAATGAAAGGGCTGTGGGCCAGATTTAATAGTGAATTATAAACGTGTCCCAAGCCGGTAATTCCAGACATTATACGCAGTGAATGCCCTGATGAAATCACTTATCATCCACTACAGAAAATGGCTGATCACTTCATTACTTGTCTTTTAACTCTGGTGCAGCTAATTTTAATATTGATAATTTAAATTTTGGCCAAGATCCACTGGACCAGTGCCGATATGGCAACAGTTATATTGTGCATCTCTAAGGCTAACATTGCTTTTTACTTGGCTAGTGAGCTACCATAGAATCTTGACCAATGCTGGCAGAGTCATGGCTATCAAAATGAAAGGCGTTTCTGGCCTTTAAAAGAGGGGTGTTTTCCTAAAGCATCACAGCTGAAAGATTATCTTAACCTTTAGAGAGTGTTCTGTATTGCAAAATAGGGGGATGTTTCTTAAGCATCAGAACAAAGATGCTCACCAAAGTGAAGAGATCATCCGGTAGCACTTCCTTCATGAATATTAATGTGCCTTTCCCTGCCATCCTACATTTTGCAAATTTCTATGTTTGCATTGGTATTTTGCTTATCTACCAGCAGCACATAAGCACAAGAACATGCAACCCGGAAGAGTATCTTTTAAGGAGGATTTTGCCTACAAAAATCAATTCATCAGTTCTGAAGTTATAGATTGATGCAGTTGAATTGCCACCTAATAATTAATCCATGATGATGCAACTTTACACTAATTTCAGAATGTCATTTCCATAGCACAGCCTGCATAGGGGTCAGACTGTACAGCCATATACCTGTAGATATTAGGACTGTCACTAATTTTTCTACTGATGTAATATATTGAGTATTTCACCGATTGGTTGATCAATCTAAATGATTAATTTTCTGTATGTCATTGCAGGACTTCAGATAATGGACGCTGGCTTTTCGGCACTATTTAGACATTATTTTCGGCCACAATTCGATTAGCAGAGAATATGGGTAAAATATTAATGAGATGTGTATTGTGATGCCCAAAAGTTAGTCTTTCTGAATCTGGTGTACCTTTATGTTGATTTTATTTGGTTAGCGGAGCAGGCCCATGCGACTGTTTTAGTAAATCATGGAAGTGGTAAGCGCTGAAGTGGCGATGCAGTGGACAGCTCAGCGGCCATAAGTTACTGTGGTTAAGGTAAAAGACGGTAGTATGGCAATACTTTTTGCAGACTAAAGTCGAACACATTTTTGTTTGGTAAACATAGCTTTCATTTTAAATGCATTTAAAATCACTTTTCATTTCACACACACACCGGCACTGTCAATCAGTGTAGATTAAGCCTAGATTTTAGCCAAAACATTTTCACAAACACTTATTCAATGGAGATTGTAAGGTAGCAAGCAGACAACTTTATGGCTTTAATAATTTAGCAGCTAGAAGGACAAAAGATATTTAATAGTTCTCCATAAAAATGAGAATTTAATAAGCATAAATAAACACTTGCAGTGGTTTTGCCTACACTGCTGGTCAATCCTCCAGAATAGCACCTGTGTGTGTTCCCTTCAGGTGCTTGTGCATAGTGCAAATGCCGCCTTGGTATATCATTGAAACTTTGCACAGTGTACAAATGAACTACTCCCATTATTACATAGTGATATCAAAGGAAAATATTTGTTTTAAAGAAGTGTTTTAGAAATCATAAAGGTAATTTTATTTAAAAAAAAAAAGATGCATCGATTTTAAAATATTGACATCATCGACTACGTTGACTAATCACGACAGCCACGGTAGGTATAGAGCTTTAACATGAGGCCTCGCTGGTTGGCTGCCTTTGCATTACCCCTGTAGTGTCATGTCCATGGCATTCTTGGTGCTTAATGCCTTAACGGGCTACAGGTGAGCTCCCCTGTACCATCACACAAAGAATAAGCTATCCTACTGGGTCATAGTCTCTGCCATTTTTCCTTGGTGAATTAAGCTGCCTTTACTGGCAGCAGGGAAAAATAGCTTTGTGCAAGTGTATGGCTGTAAGGAGCATGAGTGAATGGGGTCAGCAGGAGATTTCGGCCTTCGTTACACTCCTGTTTTTGTGTGCTGATCACTTCATAAGCTGGATGAGAGAGCTCCCGGAGCATTGAGGGATGTACCTATGTAGGCCGTCATGACGTCTGAAGCCAGGTTTTCTAATTAAGTACTTCCCTTTGCGTTTGCAGAAGAACATGCGTTTTGAAATCCGTCCAAGCTTCTGGTTTGACGACTCTGCTTTGAATCTGAAGCAACCATTTGCGGCAGTAATGTCATTCAGCATATGTCATATTTGGAAACTGCTGCTTTTTCCATTTTGGCTTCCCTTTTGCTGCAGTTATGTTTCAAACCATTCTTATTAATATGAGGATGTAGAAAATAACTTAATGAATGTGATCGGGGTTTTTGCTAGGCTCGAAGGTACTGTCGTGAAGCTGATCAGAGCAAGTCTGGATGGCAGTAAATGCCTTTTTCCAAAGTAATGGGAACATCAGATATATATTCCAGTACTGTAAATAGTACAATAGTACTTAGGTGGTAGGGCTGCAACTATCGATTGCTTATAATCAAGTATTCCATCTAAAAAAAAAAAAATTATTCGTGTAATCAAAACAAGTATTTTGATTGTGAGGGAAAAATGGAAAAAAATATCATGCCACAAAAACCAATATTGCACAAATTTGCTCAAAATAATATTTAAGTGTAATCCAATCATGTTTATTGCGCACCTATGCTGTCCACATGAGTTTAGAATGTACAAAAATTACAATTTATTTAAAGATATGGCAATACACACTGTTCCTTTTCATAGCACAATAATCTGTTGGCGCTAGCATGATTCACTGCTAACGATTAGGGCCCCCAGTTTATGGAGGAACTGTTGTTACATCCTGGTCTAGGGTCGGAGCATAAGCAGCGATAAGAGTAACAGTCTATTCAGCAATTTAAGATCCTTGTTTTTGCCATACAAATGCTAGTGGATAGAATAAATTTTGAATGAGCAGTTTGGAACCTTTCACCAAATGCTCTGGGTAAATTTTAATGTCATTAAATCAAGCAGTTTACAGCAACACTTTAACACAATCTTAAGCTTTCTTTAACGTATGTAAATAACCATCCCAGATCCTAGCCAGCTGATGCTTGCATCATACAATATTCTTTTCTTAATTTCAAGTTGAAATGCTCCAAATGTAATAGTTTCTGCTGTTTTCTACCACTCGTCTTTCACTCTTCCCGTTTTCATTTTCCTCTTAGTGCTCCAGTGAATATTGTCTGTGCACTGCTGCAGTCTGTGCATAATATTTCTGTGGATCAGAAAGTGAATAATCGAGAGAGAATTTGCCTAAAGGATTTTTATGAATCTAATTATTTAAAGTGTTCAAGTAATCGTTTCAGCCCTACTTAGTGGGGAGTTTGAGGCCAGCAAACCTTATACATGCACTCATTTTTGTTCTCTCATGGCACCATCTTCCTTTACATTGAAGTGAAATTCTGCTTCTGAAAATGAATATGAAATGCTTCATGTGAGGTGTTCTCCCACGTAAAGATGCCCCCAGCTCACCTAGATCACTCTCCCTCCCTGATCTCCCCATGAGCAGTTGCCCCTAAACTGAATGCTATGCTCCCTCTCTGTGTAGGAGTTTGCAGCGCTTACTAAGGAAGTGAACATGTGCAGAGAGCAGCTGCTGGAGCGGGAAGAGGAGATCTCTGAGCTGAAGGCTGAGAGGAACAACACGCGGGTGAGGATTGGACCCCTGAGTGACAGTGTGCCACAGTGTGGCCAGCACCTCTGCTTGCCGGACCATAGCTCTGTGCACACAGGCGGTGCATCTTCATTGCAGTCAGCACTTGGGTGCTTGACAGGAAATTCCACAGGGAATCAGAGGACGCTTTCCCCCCGCACCAAATACTGTACTTTTGTTATGGTACTTTTGGTACTTCCATTGACTTCCAGTCAAGTACCAGTACTAAAAGTTACAGTGCCAAAGGTGCCAAACCAGCTGGGGTACTTCTTTGGCACATTGAACTTGAAATGGCTTCTTTGTAGATGGGTTGTGCAAATAGCCTCTCTCTGATACACAATACAACTGCAACTTAACGTTGTTTTCTGAGTAACTTTTTTAATTAAATGAAGTAAAAAGAAATTAATCGTGATCTGGTCTGAAGAGCAGATACAAAAAAGATCAGGATGGCATGACAAGAAATTTAAAGTATTTTGTTTAATATATTAGGATAGCGTGCATATAGTGTGTGTATATATAGCGGCATACAATGGGCTGTCCTAGCAATGTGCATTTTGTTTTAAAAATATTGGGGGATACATTTCTCACAAACCCGTCTAGGAGTGATTTTAAAAAGCAAGAATGAAAATGATTCTCAGAGAATGTATGCCGCGCTAATGTAAAAGCAGCAGAGGTCAGTTTTAAACTGATTTTTAAACGTGTTTGATAATCTATAAAAGGAAAAATAATTAAAATCGCAAAGCTAGCTAAGGTTTTATTTTATTTTTTTTACTATGACTTTGAGTAATTGTTTCAGCAAAACTTAAACTCCCTGCGCTGTAATGTTCATACAGAATTGAAAATAAGAAAAAGCTTGATCTTAATCTAACTTACAAGCAATGAAAGAATTGCATGTGCATAACATGCAGTGTTGGTATTAATATCACACATTATCCAGCCCTGTAATATACCAGTCATTTTTTTTAATTCAGTACAAAATGCCTCGTTTTGAGTCATTCGGCACCAGTCCCAGTTTTTACGCCAGTGGAAAACCAACACCTTGACGTACTGTCCTTTTGGTACTATAATTGTTGGTATTTTGTATGATCTAGATGTCCAAAAGAGTAATTTGTGTATGTCTATGTGTCTGTGCTCCTCCCTCCACGCAGCTGTTGCTGGAGCACTTGGAGTGCCTGGTCTCCAGGCATGAGCGCTCACTGCGGATGACCGTGGTGAAGAGGCAGGCTCAGTCTCCGGCTGGTGTGTCCAGTGAGGTGGAAGTGCTCAAGGCCCTTAAGTCTTTATTCGAGCACCACAAAGCACTGGATGAGAAGGTAGCAGCTTGTTGTCCCCTTTGTGTGAAACCTTCCTTTGCTTTCACTGTGCGAAGCCTAACAGCCAGAATGATCAACCTTCACTGGAATGATCATCAAAATGTGTGCTGTTAAACATGCTATTTCAGATGGGTTATGTTGAGTATGTTGAGAGAGGTCCTCCGTAACCTTGGCTGACCAGTTTCTGGTTCTTGCAGTCTTTAGGGATTGTCCTCAAGGACTGGGCTTCTGTGTAGGTAGTGTAAGAAGGTCTCTATTGATTTGCTCTGTTCAGGTGAGGGAGAGGCTGCGAGTTGCCCTAGAGCGGTGCAGCGCCTTGGAGGAGCAACTGACATCCTCTAACAAGGAGGTAAGTATTTGTGCCAGAATGTTCTACAGCTGGTGTGGGCATGGAGTGCCCCAGAGGGACCAGTGTATCCTACAGGCCAGCAGTCATATTGGATAGGATTCAGTGCCCTGACTGGTTTACCCGCGGGCTGTAACGCCATGTCATTCAGAAAGGTCACATTTACTCACCATCCTATATTCAGGAGTTTTTTTTTTCTTCTATATGGCTGTATTGATTGGGAAAGTCGGTTTATTAAATTTCCATTCATAGCAGAATTATCAGTGGTGGAAAAAAGTACTCAATTTTCATACTTAAGTAAAAGTTCAGATACCACACCCTAATGTTACTCAAACAACCATTCAGTAAACTACTACTTCGGTAAAAGTAAGACAAAAAATACTTGGCTTTAAAAGTAGTTAAAAAGTACTACACATTGAAATCAATAGATTTTACAAAAAGCAGCTTATCCTTATGCCTCAGGACATTTTTTCATATAGCATTGTAAGTTACAGTACAGCACAAGAACAAGGAAAACTCAAGCGTAAGTTTTTATTCAGAAAAAGTGGTGGAAGTTGCAGAATTTCCTGGTCAGATTAGTGGAATTATTTTGTATTCTGTGCAAAAACCGAATATTGATCTACGGGCCAGATTTAATAATGAATTGCATACATTTCACGTGTTGGTACTTTGAAAGCAGTGGTGAATGAGCCGATTAAAACCCTCGTCCTTCACTATGGAAAATGGATGATTATCCAGTGCAGTCATCACCATTACTTCAGTAATAGTACTACTGCTGTTACTTTTGAAATGAGTTTAAGTAAAGGGCATCAATTTTGTCATGTGTACTGATATATTGTACATCTGCATATTGTTTATTCTGTCTTCATAAAGACACTAAATAATGCAAAAGAATCATCGCTCAATAATCGGCAGAGGAAATCTTGATACTGAGTGGAAATCGATACATATTTTACCCAGAACCATGCTTGGGTTTGCTGCATTCAATAGTTTTTTTTTCACTCTCAAATTTTGACACTGTTAGAATACCTATTTCTAGGTGGATATTAGCACTTGTCATGAACCTTAACTGATATGCAGTGTTGAATCTGGATTCTTATCGATGTGGGCATGTGGAGTGTTCTGGCCCTGACAACTATTAACCAGTGATTACTCTGTTGGGCTTCGGTTTTGTAGTAAAAACTCTTATTAAGCCTCTTTATTCAATACTGTCACTGGTTGACAAGGTTTTTTTTTTAAATATTATTATTTTTTTCTTTCCTTATTGCAGTTAGCCTTTTTTCGAGAACAAAACAGCCAGAAGAAAGCAGTGATAGGCGGAGGGATTGATGTCAACCATGATGCCGAGAATGTTCCCAGCACGAACGGCAAGGTAAGCCTGCATTGTTTTGGATGGTGACTCACCCAGGAGAAACTTGGACTGCACTCACAGTCCAAAGCCTTGGCCATCTAATTTCATCAACTGTGGATTTGTATCAGTCTGTGCAAGATGGTGCATCATTATTAAGGTAAGGGGTATTTGGATTCCACTATCGCCTGTCTGTCTGAAGTGCTGACTCTGGGGGACAGCCAATGACCCTAATTAATCAGCAGGCCATGAACGTGTCACTGCAGATTGTCCTTCAGTCTCAGATGTCAGGCCTGGTGTTCTCGGAAGGGCTCCAGTGTGGGAGACCCTTTGGCAGTGCAGCCTAAAATGCCAATTTGTAAATTTGGAGCTGCACTCTGTGATACAGTGTTCCAGATCTGTCACATGTACACATTATTAATCATGATCTGTTTGCTGTACAAATCAGCCTTTCTGGATCTTCCATACAAGCAGAATATTTACTTCTTAGTCACTGATTATCTGCTGTGATTTTATTTACTTTTGGGGTTGGTGGGGTTGGGTATTCGAACATGAGGGTTATTGTTTCACTTGCAGTAAAACTTTAGATATGCATGAGCTTCCGTGTTGATGGTTTTAATGGTTAAGTGCCTTGGGTAGTTGAAATGAGTGTTTAGCAGTGTGAGCCGCACTGATGCATGTGAATTGCCATCTAGTGGCAGGAATGTAATTTTGACTACAACATAAACGAAGGGCGGTTGAGGAACCTGGCAGAACACAACATCTAGCTGTATAGCAAGCAGCTGGGATTGTCTCCCTGTCTGGATATTACATACTTTTGAAGCTCTTGGATGGATTTGGTTCATTCTGCAGAGGTCGTCCGATGGGTCTCTGAACCATGAGGAGGACCTCTCTAAGGTTGTGGAGCTACAAGAGGTCATTGACCGGCAGAACAAAGACCTTGGGCAGATGAAGGAGCGCCTGTCAACACTCTCAAGCCGGGTGGCAGAACTGGAGGAAGACCTAGACACTGCCCGCAAGGACCTCATCAAGTCAGAGGACATGAACACCAGACTGCAGAGGGACCTTCGGGAGGTGAGCGGAAGTGGGTGTGGTGGCTAAGGGGACAAGCGTGATGTGAATGTCTCTGAAGTGGGCGTCTGTGCCCAGCATGCTGTATATGTAAGGGTCTGCTTTAAACATGCCCTCCTAGTCCATGGCGCAGAAGGAGGACATGGAGGAGAGAATCACAACTCTAGAGAAACGCTACCTTGCCGCTCAGCGTGAAGCTACATCTGTACATGACCTCAATGACAAACTGGAAAACGAAATTGCCAACAAGGAGTCCATCTTTCGCCAGGTGAGCCCCATCTGTCCGGCCCCCCCCCCCCCCCCACCCCATCTCTTAGAATGTCTGGAATGTAGAAATGAACTTTTTGTTTTTATGAGAAACAGATTTTTGAGCATTCTGCCGCATGTTTCCATTTCGTCTCATTTTAAGCGGTGGGTCTGTTCTGCCGTCTCTTGCTGGTGGAAAGAGTAGCCAGCAGAAAACTGGATGACAGCTTCCTTTGACGACAGGAAACTCCTGTGGTGCTTTGGCAGGCACTCTGTGTGTCCGAGCCCAGATCAGCGGTGCGAGCGGCAGGCCTGAATGGGATGCCTCAAAGCCCTGTTTGTTTTTTGAGATGCGCTCAAAATCACACGAGTCCCAGTCTCTGAATGGTGTCAGACTT
This sequence comes from Hyperopisus bebe, assembly GCA_026777045.1. NCBI lineage: Eukaryota > Metazoa > Chordata > Actinopteri > Osteoglossiformes > Mormyridae > Hyperopisus > Hyperopisus bebe. Next base: position 7,966 of record JAODJW010030782.1, on the reverse strand, counting down.
CCTAGTCTTACTCGTGCTGAAAGGCTCATTGTGGCAAAAGAGGTTTTCAAATAGTAAAAAGAATACAAATCCTTATTAGTTTTTTTCATCCACATGAAATTAGAAGCAGAATCGCATCCTACTGGTGAAACAGTTTGTGGAATGCAATTTCAAGATAGAAGGTGATTTAACAAACTGTCTCTCTTTTCCCCTTCAGTGTATGTATATAATTTTGTATTTTTATTTCAATCATTTGCGCTAATGACGATGTCCATGGCATGGAGGGGTTGTGTGAAAAAACTGATTTATTCATGGTATGTTTAGTTCCTGTAACAAAATGCTGTATGCCAGTACTCCTCCGCACACGCACACACTCTGATGTGATTTATCCAAAATCCCAGCGGGGTGTGTGTGTGTGTGTGTGTGTGTGTGTGTGGTCGCCAGTGGCAGAGTTGGTCATGTGCGATATGGGTGCAGCTCACTCCTGGCTTGTGACTTGGTTCTCCCTTTGCCAGTCAGAAGATAGGAACCGGCAGCTGCAGGAAAGGCTTGAGCTAGCAGAGCAGAAGCTGCAGCAGACCATGAGGAAGGCGGAAACCTTGCCAGAGGTGGAGGCGGAGCTGGCCCAGAGGGTGGCGGCTCTCTCGAAGGTCAGCCACGTGTATCACCAACTCCAGTTCTGTGTATTTGATCTTTTTCTTTTTTTCTTTCACGTCACTGACCACAATAAGTGGTCAGAAGATGCATGGATGGGCTGATATGTTTCTTAAATGCAGATGCTTCTGATTGGTGCCAACTGTTGGTAATATGTTTTTAATTGCTAGAATTGCTAAAATTAGGGTTTTTTGCCTAAAATTTAACAAGTTAATTTGGTTTTGAGGTAGATGTTTTTCCATGCATGTATAAATCAGAATTTATATTCTAAGATGAAAAGTAAAATTTATATTTCTTCAATGTGTAATATGAATAACTCTTTAGGTAAAGTAAAAAAAAAAATTACCACAGATTTTCATTAATTTATGTCAGGGGTGGGCAATCTTATCCGCAGAGGGCCAGTGTGTAGGTTTTTGCTGCAATTAGATTACTAATTAGAGGTCTGATTGGCTGAAGAGTCCTCACGTCTGGGTTTGAACAGCTGACCTACAGGTTATCCCAAAAACCTGCATACACACCGGCCCTTTGCAGATAAGACTGCCCACCCCTGATTTATGTGTATGAGTCATTGCTTAGGCCTTATTACTAGCTGAAGAGTAAGGTGCATGTCTATTAATGCAAATTCTGCGACTGGGTGTGTGGTGCAAGATATAGGTATGTTTTTAGCAGTGACATGCCTAATGCATATGCTTTTTGTACTCAATTTTTGCTTTCATGTCCAGATAATGAGACTTTATGTAAATGCTGTAAAGTCCAGATCTGTTGACGTTGCCTGTTTTGATTACATTTAGGCTGTGAAGGTGCGATTGACTGGCATTACGCTCAATGTTCTATCCTCTCTCCTATCAATTCTACAGTGGGGGGCGGGGGGGGTTCAGATTTTTTTAAAAGGAGTTATGTATATTCTCGTCCCAGTCAATATGTCTCTCTCCTCTGGTGCCCCGCCCCCCCCCCACCTCATGTAAGTGTAATAACTCTGTGGTGTTCCCTTCTCTCTGCGGTCAGGTCTGTACTCTGTTTTCTACTAAACGGTGTCTCTGCCCTTCTCTCCATGGCTCCGCTGCACACTCTGTCTGTAGCCTCTCCAATCTGTGTGTGCTGACTCTGGCCTTAAGGAAGCTAAGTTACAGAGGAAGGTAGAGCACAGCTCAAAGTGCCTCTCTTGCTTGTTGCCTGTCGCTCCTGCCCTCATTCCCTCCTCCTCCAGACATTTGCTAACTCATTTGCACAGAGGTTCAGGAAACAGTTGCTTGTATATTGGCCTCAGTATTATTATTAGTTATGATGAATGGAAGCATCTCAGATGACTGAAAGGTTGGTAGAACTTTCTTTATCCGCTCCATTTTGAAATGGGGGCTGTGAAAGAATGGAGCATTAGGATAACAAGGAAATATGTCATCACTCAGAAGATGAAGTCATTGGGGGGAGGGGGGGGGACCTAAAGCCAAATGGACCTTCCTTTACCTCTGTCTCTTGTCCACTAATTCGGAGCCTTGGGCTGCTAAAACCCTGCATCCTGCCAGGCTCCCCTCGTCCCTCTCCAGGTTTGTTTACTGTGCCAGTATGTGTCTGAACTCGATACCCTGCTTCCTGGCGCATGGTGTTTGTGGGCCAGCTCCACCTCCCTCCGTCTGTTTGGCTGCCTGTCTGTGCGTCTATCTGTCTGTCTATGTACATCTGTGCACGTGCAGGAAAATGTACGTTTTCACATATGTGTGTGGGTGCGTATGGAGGTCTGACTGCAGCCTGTCCCTGCAGGCTGAGGAGCGGCATGGAAACATCGAGGAGCGACTCAGGCAGATGGAGGCCCAGCTGGAGGAGAAGAACCAGGAATTGCTGAGGGTGAGGGTGTGTCCGTCAGTGTGTTCCCTGGAAGTCCATTTCATGGTGCTTTCGGATGCCATGCAGGAAGTAGCTGTTCATTATGCAAATGAACTTTGTGTGTTTTTCGTATGCGCACCTTTAAAACAATGCATTTTCATTTACCGAGCATACAAGCTGCAGGCATCTTTTTAGCCACTACATCCGTATAGGCCACACAGAAGGGTTTTAAGAGCGGGACTGTGTGTTTTTCCTGGAGAGAGATTAAGGACTTGACCCAAAATGCAATTGCACCTGCTGCAAGTGCCTCTTGAGCATGTGTTTTTTAACGAGAGGCGTAAAACCAGCTGAACCTTTGCTTATTTTTCAGGCCCGTCAGAGAGAGAAGATGAATGAGGAGCACAACAAGCGCCTGTCTGAAACAGTGGACAGGCTGCTGTCGGAGTCTAATGAGAGGCTACAGCTCCATCTAAAGGAAAGAATGTCTGCTCTGGAAGACAAGGTGGGCTCACCCTAACGTTCTGGGCTCGTGCTTTCTTTATTGGCGCTTTCACACTTTCATTGTAAACTGTATTTTGAATTTTGTCAGAATGCACTCATTCGAGATCTGGAGCATACAAAGAAGCTGATTGAAGAGGCTCACCGTGAAAAGGTTGGCGTTGCTCCCTGTGAACCCTGCCCCCCAGCCCACATTTATATTAATAATGCACAATAATTGTGCCCTATTATGAAGACTGCTGTGTTCTGTTACTTTTTTGCTGAGGGAAATGTAATGTTGCTTACCAATATTTTCCTTTTTCATACTTTTTTCTTTTGTCTGTTGTATATGTGTTGTATTTATAGCATCTAGCACTGTCTGGGATTTAAAGCTGTCAAAATTAAAAAGAGAGACACATACATGCATGCATGCATATATTAAAAATCTAAATAAACTGCTTTCAGGAGCAGCTTCTTATCGAGATAGAGACCATGAGAGCAGAGAATGAACAGGGACGCAGCCGGAGCAACTCCATGCTGCATCATGGGTAAGTGGCACATCAGCTGCTCTCACTTGCTGCGCTCTCCTGTATCGCCACCCCATCCTTTAACTGCATTTGGTTCATGTTTCAGCCGTTCCCACCTGGTCAGCACCCCGGACTTCAGGTACCCGGTGTCTGCCTCCTCCATGATGGACAGCCACTCTGAGCACTATAGTGGTGCGCTGGTGCTGAGGCGGCCGCAGAAGGGCCGGGTAGCCGCTCTCCGGGATGAGCCCTCCAAGGTGAGCTGCTGAGTGCTTCACCAGGGCTTTTTCTTAGATGGTCACTCTTTCAAAGTGTATAGGAGAAACTGAGTAGTAAACGGCACCAATTTTGAGTATAACCATGGCTCAAATGGTGGTGGTTTACCTGCAGAATTTTTGACCCCCCCCCTTCCCCCCCATCACACATTTTTCTGCTTGACTTCATGATCTGTCATTTGTTATTGTGACAAACATCTGAAATTTCCTAAAATATGGGGATGTTTTCGGTCTCTCATCCCCCTTCCAGGTGTATGGTTAATCCGCTTCAGGGCTATCAGAAATCTTTCATTACCCTGGACGAAATTGTATAGCAGCTGCATGCAAAAATGTAGCAGCCATGTGCCTTGTAACAGGAAGCCAGACAGTGTTAAATGTTGTTAAGCATCAAGTACAGTGTTATGTTTTAACTGTTAATCTTTCTGTGAATAATTAAATCCAACCGGAGTTCCCCTTTTCATAAAAAGCACCAGACTAATGGCAAGAATTACTTTGCTTTTCCTTATACTTACATTAAGTGTGTTTGAGTTAATTTTTTCATTTTAATTTCCCTCCCCTCATTTGTGTTTTTTTTTTTTTTTTTGCTGCCAATTTGGATCCCAGAGGCATGTAAGTGGATGAGCGGAGATGGCGCCCGCGAATCCGCCAGCTCTGTGTGAGGACAGGGATCATGCGTGTGCCTGTGTGCTTTTCACTAGGACTGTGTGAGAAGGCATGGATTGTGAGTGTGCCTGTGTGCTTTTCACCAGGACTGTGTGAGAAGGCATGGATTG
>JAODJW010030078.1:0-18561 GCA_026777045.1 Hyperopisus bebe | reverse complement strand
GACCTTGGAACGGAAGCAGGGGATACACACCAGGCTCACTGATCCCGTCTAGCAGCCTCCAGACATTCACGGTCTTATCCATGGAGCCGGTGGCGATCAGGGCCGTCGTCGGCGAGAAGGCGCAGGCCGTCACGTACCTGCGGCAGAGGGTCGTGGGACTTACAGCAAGGCCAGGCACCACGGGAGACAGGAGCAGATGGAGACGGCTTACAAGCAGAATGCTTCACCTCTCATGCTGCTTCAGAGTGTACAGCAGGAGCCCTTGGTGCTGAAAGAGCACAGAAACACACAAAAGAGTCGCCCTTCGCATCCCCATCAATCGACAGCTCAACACAGTACTGCCGCCCAGGGCCCAATACGGAGGCGGGGCCGCAAGTCCAAGCTGAAAGCTGATTGGCCCCCTCCCCTGCCACTCACTGAGTCTAACCATAATAATGATAGGGTTAGCCCCTCTTCTAACCCGCCCCCCCACCACCTCATAATTCGAGAGTCACTCATGCTGCCATCTAAAAATGACAGGTTACTTACCGCATCATAAACTGCCACAGTTTTATCCACTGAACTGCAGGGAGACAGGTTTTCAGTAGCGTGAAATGTACAGATTATGATACACAGGCCCGGGTAGCATCCGCATCTTTAATATGCCATTACTAAGCATTCCATATAAATCAAGGCAATAATCATCTGTAATTGATAATGACACCGTACTTGCTAAATTACACACCGCTTTTTTCCTAATACAAACACGAGCAATAATCATGGTAACATTACTGAAACAGGCCAATTACCAATATAATACAGACGTGACCTTTAAATCGCACGTATGGCTGAGAGCATAACCTCAAATGACACACACTCACTAAAAAAATGAAATTCAATGAATTTCATGAACAAAATTTTCAAAGCCGACACACAGAAGCCAAATCACCGATTCGGGCTCTGAAATAAGCAGGAGTGATTCAATCACATGCACAGACCTCATAATTTAACCAATCACAGCTACTTACCACACTTCCAACCATTTCAAAGCCGTTCAAGTACACTTTCATACAGGCACTTAGAAGGGCAGACACTGTCAGGCCCCTCACTCTGGATACATTAGTACAGCTGTGCTGTCCTTCCTGCTTTTTGGACCAGCGAGACATGCAGGACCAGCTTACCCCGACACAAGCAGCTGTCCGTCAGCAGAAAAGGCGCAGGACAACACCGGCGCCGACTGCCCCGTCAGCGTGTGCAGGAGACCCAGCTTACAGCCTGCAAATCAATCCCACACATCAGCTCCCCAGACCTCAACCGACGTCCAATCAAATCCCTACGATCGGCCCCATTCCCTCAAAGGATTCTGGACCAACAAAAATACATCTGAAGTCCTTGTTAATAAAAACCCCACATCTAATAATAATCAGTCAAACATTATGCTACATCAACACCACGCAGTTCCGTCGATATTCGTCTCCACGGTGACAGAAGCTCCTAACACAGACAATTCAAAACTTCTGAACACCATCAGCACCCATCTGCTCTTCATCATTTGTCTACAATCAGATGTGCTCCAAAAACCTCCAGCTGCTCAGACGACTGAAATTAAAAGTCTCGGTTGCACTTAGAGAAGCACAAGTACAACAGATATTAGCATCCTGCTGACAGAAAGAACAAAAAATCCTACGCAGCTGCTAGAAAAATACACAAAGGCCATGTTGCACTGTCTACCAACATTCTCCGTCTTGGGGTTTGACGTGCAAGTCCATAGCCGACGGCAGAGAACTGATACACCATCAAAACTCACACGGGAACTTGAAACGGTATGTAAACCTGATACCTAAATATGTAGACAGGCAGTGCAGAAGACGGTCTCAGAACTTCATTCACACATACAGGACCTGCGACAGAAACTTCTGATGCATTTAAAGATAATATAAAGGCTAAACAAACTACTCTTAACAAGGGTGATACCTCAGGAAGACACTACAAAGAGCTCTAGGTCTACATCCTTAGCCATCACTCTACCTATTCCCCCAAGGTCATGTGCTACTAACAGCAACGTCGTTACTGCATCAGTAACAAGGCTTCATGAAGTGCTCATTAGATGATCCACACAAGGGCCAGACTAGCCTCACACAGTCACACCTGCATCGAGGATGGCGCCACCTACCTGAAGGCCCGTGCCACAACACAGCCCATATCTTCAGCAGGCTGTCCTGTCCACAGGATCCCAAACGAAAGTGCACAGATTGGCCATCTGAGGAGCAGGGGAACATGAAAAGAGCAAAAGACATCTGTACTCTCTACCTAAGCCAGACTAATTCTACAGACACTGCTAAATCGTAAAGCCTGCATTATAAAGGGGTGCAAAGCCAAATACGTTACACTACTGCACCCACTACCTATGCCGTTAAAGTTTAACGAGGCAGGATTCCCATGCCCTGATCATGTTCTAACATTACACAGGCTACGCGTTTCACCAAAAACTGATCATTGTAAGCTACCCACTAGGATTGTAACAGTACACATACTCATTGTGTACCATATGGTACATCATTTTTGGATCGGCATGCACAATGAAATTTAATTCAAAAGTAGATGTTCAACACAGAAAACATTATGCCAATTGTAGCTGTGAGTTGGCTTCGGATGGTGCTGGAGAGCCAACCATGTCACTCAGAAGTAGTTTGGGAACGGTTTTGCTTCCAACTACACCAGCACTGGAGAGAAAGCAACTGATAAGAACAATACTGTGTTCGCTCCGTTATACCAAAATCTCATAGGTGGCTAGAAACACATCAATAGGCAAACTCATCTGAGGCAACATCCCAGTGCGTGCGCGACTGGAGCAAGGCAGAAAGAACTGGTCCAAGTTACTGTTACCATGGCATCTAAAGCACTTTTGCTGGGAAATTTAGACCAGGCTAAAAAATAATTACTTCTATAGTGATGTTTACCAATACAGATATGCAACCATACTCCGTAGTAGAGGGGATTTAGATGATTACGATTTTATATTTTTCCATTTATTTTACATACTTTAATCTACGATGTGCAAATAAGCATCTTTATTTTTATTTATACACGTCGACAGCTGCATTGCCATTTGTTTTCAACTTAATTCTTTTTGCACGCAGTTTTAATAACTTTCAAAATAATGTTTTCCCTGCTGTACCAAAACCGCACCGAACTGTTGAACCCAAAACCAAGGTTTGTATTGGACCGTGAGTTCTGTGTACCGTTACATCCCTACCACACAGAAATACGGTCATAGTTTAAAAATAGCCCTCTGGGCATTATCATGCACCACAGAAACAACTAAAAAACCTTATACAGGCACAAATTTAGCAGTCTTTTCAAATAAGGGTAGGTTCTTGGAGCAAGTATTCTGAATATTTATAAAAAGTTCTGCTTCACAGTTCAGGGAAAGAGTCAGGGACAATCAACACAACACCAATTGCCTGATTGTTCCGTCTTGCTTCCTCTCTGCACAAATCCTGAATTTGTCCTTACAGTAACACAGTAACATGAGTCTTTGCCACAACATATAGTAAGAGAAACACCTAGCTGCCACTTAATTTACTACATGTATCACCAAACTGACACAGACTCCCTTGAGACTGCAGAAATACTTGAGTCCGGAGTTCTGCTAGCAACATTTCTCTATACCCCCCCCCAAAAAAATAAAAATACCGTGCTAAGACAGTGTTTCCCGACCTAGTCCTCTGTTACCCCCAGTCTCCACGTTTTTTGCTCCCTCCCAGCCCCCAGCACACCTGTACCAGGTATTCTGTGTTCTTTATTTCCTGATTAGGATGTGCTTGGAGCTGGGAGGGGGGCAAAAATTTAGATTGTCTGGAGGGGTCCCCGAGAACTGGATCTAGAAACAATGCACTAAGACACCTCCATTATACTACTGAAGTGCGAAGTTACTGCTGGCAGAGGAACCCTGACCCATACTACAGTATGGATGGATGGATGGATGGATGGACCATCTTCAGTGTTCATTCTATATAGAAATTAAATACCAGGGGATTTCTTCCAAATATGCCAAACGTACCAATGTCAGCACTAAATTATAAAGGTCAGAGCAGCAGATGCAAAGTGCGTCACTCTCTGCGCTACACTCACCACTCTGCATCTGAGGAGCAAAATGGCAGCAGGCTACCCCCAGGTCGTGGGCGTTCTTCACTACATGGAGCTGGTTGAGATACAGGTCCCACAGCCGGAGGTCCCCATAGGTGGACCCAGTAGCCAGCATCTGTCCACACGGAGTGAAGCTGCAGGCCACCACAGCTGTCTCGCCCACAGTTGCTGTCCTGGGGACCGTCACATATTCCTGCTTAGCTGGAGTCAGACCCCATCTTTCACACCCATACTTAGCATTCATTTACACCCAGAGGGTACAATCCAAGATGCAACTGATTTGAACTGGCATGTACCTCCCAAGTACTACAATTCTCTTCCTAGAGTTCAAACACATGCAAATGTCTCAATCGCCCAGAGTGTGTCTGTAGCCATCCAGCTGTTCATAACACAGAACTGGATGATTCTGACAGGCGGGGGGAGTAGCCGGACATTCTGAGCCCCCTGACAAAATGTCACCTTGGGGCTCCCCCTTATTTATTTGCTCCACTTCCCCAGAGGTGCAGCGACAGGACCAGGCAGGGCAGGCAATGGCCTGGGGCCCCAAGCTGGGAAGGGGGCCCCCGAGGGCGCTCGAGTACGTAGCACATTGCACTGACAAATCGGTTTTATTTGTGTTCTGTTTTTCATATTAAAGTGAGAATAAAGGATCTGTGTATTCAATTCTCTTTGTTGATATGATTAATTTACACTTCACAGTAAAATAAAGGGAATACATTTTACCATGCTGGGGGAGGGGGAATTGGGGGGGGGGCATTGAGTTTTTGTTTTTTTTTTTTGCCTAGGGCCCCCAGAGTCCCTAAAAACGCCTCTACACTTCCCTAAACTGAACTTGAACAATGTCGACGTCATTGAAAAATCACCCGAATCTGCCTTTATTAACGTCCAGCTACTTACTTGACTAATGCCTTGGACTGGAAGTCCCAGAGCGCCAGTGATCCGTCCGAGGCGCCCGACACCAGGTACGAAGAGCCCGGGGCAAAAGCACAAACCCTGACGGGACTGCGGCCGGGATGATGCAGCACCGCGCCGATGTCGCCACTCTCCATGTTCCACACCATGGTCGTGGCGTCCGTGGAGCAGGACGCCAGGTAGCGGCCGCAAGGGCTGAAGCAGCAGCAGTGCACGCCGTAGCCATGGCCGGCGAGCGGAGAGAAGGGCAGCTCGGAGAAGTCGGCGGCCGAGTAAACGCGCACCGTCTTGTCCGTGGAGCAGGTGGCCAGGAGGTGGAGGGAGAAGGCGCAGCAGTTCACGTCATCGCGGTGGTCCTGCAGCGTGCAGACCAGGGACACCATTTTCACGGCGCACCTCGGTCCCTAAAAACACCGTAACAAGGAAGGATAGCGGTAAACAAACGCACTTTTACGCAAGATGGCGCAGCTCAGCTGTCAACAAACACAAGTGCACCGAAAAACTCCTTCTGCTCGTTCACAATATTACTATAAATACTACAATTAACACTAACGTTTCATACGCTTCCAGCGATAAGGTAATTTTTTTTGCGTGGTACACAAACACGTACAACCCGGTAGCATATTTGCAAACTCAGAGCAATGAACATACACGTGACCGCCGATTAACTTTAACCGAATTAAAAACAGATACTCGTCACGCGCTCAGAATGGTAACAAAACAGCTTTTTCATAAAAGCGAGCCAACTGCCCACCTTGCCTCGCGGATCCCGGGTCGCCGGCTCGATGTTTTGGTGAAGGACGGTCACGTGACGCCGCCCAGGGCCCCTGCGGGATGCCCACGCACTGCCGTTTAAGCTAGTCATGTATTTAAACAATACTGTAAAAATACTGCGTGAATATAACACATAACCTCAATTGTTTCACCTAGCAATTAAAAAGAAAACAATTAGATAATCAGATAAAAAAAAAAGTTAACAAGACGACTCACACTTTGTGTTACGGTGGGGATAGTCATGTGACAGGCAAGTTGTACTTGAAATCAGCCACAATATTCAAAGGCTTATCAGGGCAAAGGCTCGTATGACTCTTTAATATTGCGAGGAATTAGTTTCTTCTGGTGTCTCACAATTGCTGGGTTGCCAGCTTTGGTCAGCTGGCTGGAGTGAGATTTTCAGTTCTAGATAAGTCTGCCCACACATGCACACTCATTTACATGTATGTAACAGTTTTATTAACTTGTAAATATTCTGTAGGTTTCGCAAAGTACCCCAACGCTTTCAGTGGAGCTAATTTTAGATTTATAATGGAATAATATAGATTTGCCCTAAGCTTTTTTATGTTTGCGTGTGCGTATGAAAGAATAAGGGTCACTCCATATGTGTGAGAGTTGGCAACCCTGCAAATGATAAAATGTAGCATTGAGCTATGATTTATTGAAAGTTCCACTGGTAACATTTCACCTCGAAATCGACATCGTGAACACATAATGACCGACAAATGTTTATGGGTTGAAAAACATCTCTTTATTAGATCCGTGCCACACACACTAGTGAAAAATAATGCTTCTACAAAAGGAATGCTAGCTTTCCGTTTTCCACAATATCTTTAAATAAAATAACTTCAAGTACTCTGACGTAGGTACAAAAAAATCTGCTGTAGCTGCCCCCAGTAGACCACGACACACAGCAAGATTCAAACACAGTGGTTACAAATGTCCTTGTGTCTGTGGCAAAGGCAGATGGAGGGAAATGTTTTTTTATGAAAAATACTGTGCAACACGATATAATTCATATGGATAAGAAATGATTATGTCGGATTCCAAGGCCTGGGAGGGTTAAAATTATACAAAAATAGAAAAAAATGGAGGGAAAAAAAACAAGTATCCCCTACACCCTGTTGAAAAGGCAGGCACTACCAAGATTAAGGAGACCACAGTGTTTGCAGAGGATAAGTACTGTACAAGCAATATATGTTTAATCACTTTAGGGCTAAAATAAAATGCTACAGTCATTCTAAGGCATAAACCATATCTGATGTCTCAAACAATATGTACACATCATACATATTCCAAACAAGACTTAATATTAACATTAATGAACAGTATATACAGATGTGTCTCAGTTGCCTTAATGTCTTACACAGTTGAGTGATGCAAAAACATCTTTATATATAAATGCAGCTTTACAGTATTACCGTAATGGATCTTTCGGTGCCCTGGAGGCACTGAACAGTGTAAACAGTTTTTTTTTTTTTAAATCTATTTTTTCCTTTATTCTTGGCTTTGTTTTTATAATTGAAAAACATTCCTTAAGATTTTAAAGCAGTTTTTGCTGTTTCTTCCTTTTCATAGAAAACGAAGACTGGACTTGTTAACTCATAAATAATTAACAAAATTAAATACATTCACTATAATATTAAGGGTAAAGTAAAAAAAAATGATATATATAATATTTGTAAATATTATATATATTACATATAAGTAGTGGAAAGTGTTCTTTCCCAATTACAGCTCTGATGGTTGTAAATTCAGTGCAGTTTCTTATAGGAAATGGTATTGCACTAAAACACCCCTGTGTTGAACTCTATGGGGTCGTTTTCCCTGTTCTTGCCAAACCAGCGTCGTATATTAGTGACCAACATAATACAGGAACTCTCGTTTTTGAAAGAGAGAGATTACAGTCGCACGCTTTTGAGATACACCTCAGTACGACTCTCACAAGAGGTTTGCTCTGAAAACTGAATCAGAAACAGCTGGTCCCAGATAGTCAAGGTAAACAGGTTTAGGTTGTTTTTAATAGTTCAGTCCACCGTCTCTCGAAGAACTTCCTCATGTTGTGGCCGGCCCGGCCGATATCAGAATTATCTTCGTTGAACTTCTCACAGTTATCGAAAACCAGGTTCACATCGATGATGAATGTTTCCAGATTCTGATACCTGCAATAGAATTTAAAGCGAAGACCATCACTGTTTTGCCATATAAACACAGACACACACGTTATCCAGCTCAAACTTTTCAATATGTCCTACAACATTTGGATTGTAAGTCTTATACAGGCCAATTTCAGATGCGTCTCAATTAGGGAGGTACTCACTGGTTGTTGCTGAGCTTCTCACGGATGGTCGAGAAGTCCATGGGCTTCTTGATCACCTTCTTGTAACCAGGAACCGACTTGGGGTTGACCGGAGTGAGGAATGGCCAGGCATCCTGGTGGCCCTCCAGCTCAGAGAGAAGAATGCTGTGGGCAGCAGGAGGCAGCACGCTGTGGCTAAACATGTTCATAAACATTGGGCACATTCCTGCTGTGTATCCGACTACAGGTTCAGCAGGTAGAGGCCACACTCCCTGTGTGTGGTTTTTGCATGTTGGGCTAATGTTGCAATCTAAGGACGTGCAATTGGGCTGTCATCTCTAAATTGTAAATACAACTGGCATGTCTGTCTTTTTCACTTGAACTCTAATTGCACATGGCCACTTTGTATTCTATTCATAAAAATTAGTTATAATTTATTATTTATGTGAAATTTCTGTTTTACATTTTTTGTTTTTTTTTTTTTTTATCTTTATAATGCACCATGGCGGACCTGTGTGGAACAACATTTCAATACACTGTATGCTGTGTGGATTGTCGTATTGACAATAAACCAATCTTGAATCTTAAATCTAATGTGTGATTGTGTTCGCATGCTTGTTCTGTGCAAGGAACTGCCAACCTGTCCAGGGTGTTCCCCTACCTCCTATCCTATGCTGCCCCCCCAACCCTGTTCAAGATAACTAGTTGGAAGATGAATGAAGACAAATGTCAAATTGTGGATTATTGATCAACCAATTAGACTCTTCAGAATTCCTGGACTTTACCTGCACAAGACCAGGTCCTTGCAATTGTCTCTGCCCGGTTTCATCTTCTTCACAGACGAAGGGCTTTCTGGTTTCTGGATAGCGGAAGGGCTCTCCTCCGCCTTCCTCTTCTTAGGGTCTTTTGTCCCTTTCTTCGGCGTTCCGCTTGCACTGGCAGCATCGTCTTCTGAGATCTCCCCCGTCACAGACAGCTTCCTGTTCCGCTTTGCCTCGCAGCTTTTCTTACCCACCAGCGGCCGACACTGCAGCTTCTTGCTCTTCGGGGATTGCCCACTTGCCTAGGAAGACACCCAAAGGCCGGTATCACATACATGCCGAAGACCAAACATCTTTCTGGGAAGGTTCTGCAATTGTACAGCAGCACGACTCAGAGTGACTTGTGTAATCTTTGATCATCATTCTACATTTCTCATACTTATAAATTCTTAAATGAAGCAGTAGTTTTATTGCCTGGTATTTACTGTTCTGATGTTAATTGTAGGTCTGGACTGAGGGCTGGTTACCTTGGATATGCAGGCAGGACAGAACCAATCGCCGTCAGGGATCGTGGTGATTTTGGGTCTATGGCAGTATGTGTGACATCCTTTGTCACAGCCATCGCAGAGCAAGAGGAGTTCCTCATTATCCCCCTTCCGGCAAATTTGGCAGTACTGCAACACATGTGAAAGTTCACTCCGTGATTTCAAGATCACTAGTGGAAGCCAAGACTCCAGAGTGACGGCACCTGGAGCACACCAGCTCTACTCACAACTTTCATGATGGACCTCTCCCAAGCGATGGACTTCTGCAGCTGCTGGATACAGAGCGCCAGCTGGGCGGCACTGCGCACCTCACTCAGGGCCTTGCGCCACACCTTCATCCCCGGGGCAATGTCTTCCTCGCTTCTGTGGTGGAGGGGGAACAGAAAACAGAAACGACGTGAACCAGGGACACCAATGGCACCATTCACCACACTAGTGAGACATCCAGGATCACCATCGGCAGCAGAGCACAGAGCCACGGGGGTGAAGGGGGAGCAAAACATACAAAATAAAAAGGGGGTAGGAACATCAAAGCAGCCCGATTTTGGGGAGAAACCCCTCAGCACAACCAATGACATGCCTTTTAGTTTCAGGGGCATGGGGATCAATAGCAGCAGCACCACCACCAACAGGGGTGGGTGGGTCGGGGTGGGGGAAGGGGGGGTTCCACAAAATACCACGGTCACCAAGACGAAGGACCATGCAGGCAACCAAGAACCAGTGGCAAACGACAACAGACAAGTACCAGTCCAGTGGGAGGAGGGGGATTATCGCCCAACTTGGGGGGGATGACAATCGGGGGCCAAAAACGGAAAATAAAAAGCACAAAGCGGGCAGGGCCAGAAACAAGCAAACAACCATAAAGCTTCCAGTGAGCAGAGAAGCACAAAGAGCGTCCAAATGAATGTGGATGACCTACCCTTCACCATCACCACTACCGGATGGTGCAGGAGCAGGGACTGTGACTGTACCCACATTATCCAGTTTGATCTGAATGGTGGTGCTTAAGGGGCTCTTCAGATACCTTCTCTCTATGTTCTTCTCCAATTCAGCCAGTCTGGTTACAGCTATATCTAGAGGGTTGTTCACACGTCGGACAATGCCGCCGCCTCCTCTGTTCTCCTCCTGCTCCGGTCCGGTCTCCTTGTCTTCTGCCAGACTTCTCTTTGTGAAGGGCTTGTGTTCATGGTAGACCAGGTCTTCCCTCTCTGACTGAGGCTCGGGGTAGATCCATCCCTACACAGAACATGTGAGGTGATGAAAACGCACTGGACTGCACATCTCGTAGGTGTCAGCGTCCTAGGCCGCCCGTTGACTTCACCTTAATCTGAAGGCTGGCCGAGGTCACTTTCCTCTCCAGCTCCTCCACCTGCTGCAGGACCGCTATGTCCATCTCCATGGCCTGCTCTTCTATGCACCAGCTTTCCAGAGTCTCCTCCGTTACTTGGTTCTCCTCGAGGTCAGTCACATCTATAACGGCAGCTAGGAACAAGTAATAATACCAAAATCGTACATCAATTATCCCATTAAAAATATTGAAGTGGTACTCTTGCACAATCTGCGGGACAGGAGATGATTCAACATCATACATCATTATTTATATCTCAATCACAGAGGTAATGATCCTCTTAAGCCTCCAGAAAACAAATATCTGAAGAATTACGTTAGCCAGATGAACCCATGCTAATATGTTTGGACCACCTTAACATTTTCCACAAGGGCATGGCTACTTTCAGCTGTCACAGCACATCAACCTTCAACACTAAAGCTATTGTGAAAGTCAGGACTGCTTGCTGGGGTGCTATTAACTTTGACAGACACTAAATCAAAACAGTTTATTCCTCTGCTGCGACTCAGTCATGCGCAGCTATGGGGGTACAAGTCCGGAAATGGCCATTTGTCCCGACAGCTATGAAGGATGAACAACGGTCACGACACCATCCTGCATCACAGTTTAGAGATGTTCACTACAGAATCTCAAGCTCTTTCAGTTATTTTCGGTTAGCATGCATACTGAGCCAATGCTATCACAAAGGAACACTGATAGCTAAATGCAAAATAAACAGACCAGCACTTTGCCCTCACACCCCAAAGGTTGTGTGTGTCGATGCTCACCCTCATATTCAAGTGGGTTTCTTTCCACAATCCCTAGACTTCAGATAAAAACCAGTGACTGTAAGTCACCCATAGTATTTGATAATGTGCATTATGGACTGGCATCAAATACCCAGAGCTTGTCCAGATGGGCTCCAAATTCTCCATGATGCCCAGATAAGCATGTATAGATAAAGTGTGGATAGGGTAGGCCAGTATGTAGGAAGACGCTCACCATCTCTGTTCTTGGCACAGGCCTGAGCAATATACTCCATGTGTTTCTGGATCTGCTTCTGCAGGGCCTTCTCCCTGACGCCTCTGCTGTGCAGCGCCTTGGCCAGGGCCCTCAGCTCCTCCATGTCTGACACTTTCCACCAGCCTGTCAGCATTTCTGCCCGCCAGACACACAAACAGCAGACATCTCTCACTGCACACCCACGGGGCTTTGGCAGACAGCATTCTAATGAGGAGCTCCAAGAGTCAACAAGGGACCCGTGTCAGTATCCTCGACCAAAACAATGGGAAAATGCTTCAGGGTAGCATCCAACCGTGAGTAGAATGCAGAGATACCAGTCAATATAGTCGAGAGTGTCACCAACACAACTATTTATGATGATGTAACACTTCTATCCATACATAACAACGTGAAAAGGAGGAACATAGGGATCGGTTGTTAGCGCACCAGCTCCGCCAGTTTCCTCACCTTCTGGTATGGGCTGGGGGGTTGGGTAGTCCTGGGGTTTGGCTACTTCCATGGCAGGGGAAGGGGCAGAGGAAGGCTTCTCGCTGGGGGGAACAGGGGACTCGCTCTTGCTAGTGGCCATGCTGGGTGCCAAGAAGGGGTTCCCGTTTCCATCGGCCCCTGGGTAGGACGCACCTGGTGTGGAGCTACCTGGGAAGGCCATACTCGGGCTCATGATCCCGGCAGACCACGCGCAGTATTGGAGCCCCATTCCGGAGATCCCTGGCTTCACCTGCAATGTTGGATGAAGTTTATTTAAACAACTAAACTTTTAACAACAACTTGAACAGTCGTTGACCTGGTTATATAACATCAGATGTTTGTTTATATAATCAGATATAAGCAAAATAAAAACAGGATAGACCGCACACCTGGAGAACAGACAATGCCATGCCACCCATCCCTACAGGAGTGTGGGGGCTGGTTCCTGCAGAAGCCCCAAGGGGGATTGGCAACAAGGAGGCCGGAGACTTAGGCTGCATGGAGGAAGACTGGGGGGAGGCAGCTGGGGGCGTAGGGGCGGATGTGAGGGAGGAGTCGTCACAAGGCGAGCGGGGCAGGAGGCTAAACCAGTGTCCGTTCCTCTCCGTCAGAGCCCGGAAGAGCTGGTCACCAGGCAAGAGCTGCTGGGAACTGCACAAGCTCCCAGGAGCGCCAAAGTGCAGGCTGAGTCTGGGGACAGTGGGCTCCGGCTTGGCTTCCACGCACAAGGCACTGGGGCTGCCGCCGGCCACCGCGCCCTGAGAGCCGGCGTGTGGAGGAGATGGCGCCAACATGGGGACCGTCACCGGGCTGCCATTCTGCTTCTGGCCCTCTAATTCCGGGGACATCTTGGCCACCTCCAACAGCTTGCTAAGCTTGGAGAAGGAGCCTGGCTTTTGAAGGAAAAGGTTAGGCGAGTCCTTCTCGACACCACTCTCCGCTGTTGCCCTGCTCCCCTGGAAGTTCATGTCCTGGCTAATATCCAAGGGCTTCTCGTCTAGCACGTCTGGTGGCTCCTTCTTGATTTCAACAGCCACTGTGCTCTCCTGTTCTCGGTATCGTTCCCTTTCTCTCTCTGTCTCTTCTGGACCTGGAGGAGACCGAAAAACCCATCACCACCCAACGTTAACAAACCAGCAGCCCACTGGCAGGGTGGCCTAATTGGGTGGTGTACGTGTGTGCTGTTCCACAAGTTGAACCAGAACCAAAAATAAACAGGTAAAGAAGTGACCACTACCCTACATCGGACATCCTGATTTTGCAGTTTAATGTGTCACTGGGTCAACAAGGGAGGGGCTTGTATTTCACTTCTTTAACCAATCACAGTCTTAATCATATGATGTCACCACATTGGTCCATTATTTTTCTCATTTTCCAACTCAACGCTTCCAGCCATCAAGCTGGGGGGTGGGGTGGGGGGGTGTGGCTGTTACCAGAAGGTCACTGGTTCAAGCTGTGTCGTATCTATGACATATCCCTTAACAAAAACACAATAAAATGGTTAATTTACAAATCTATGCACCATGCCGCTCAGCAGAAAATACTAGTTTCAATGAATGTGGTGATGTCAAACAACGAAGACTGTGATTGGTTAAAGAAGTGAAATGCAAGTCCCTCCCTCGTTGACCCAGGCACACATCAGACTCAGCAAAACCAGGACGTGCGCCATACATCAATGTGTAGTGTCTACGTTAATTTTTAAAAAGCAGGAAGAACACAAACTCATGAAGAAGGTAATCATTGACCAGACCTTCGCCACTCTCCATGCCCTCCACGAAGACACCCCCGCACTGCGGCAGCACCCAGTAGCGCCGCTTGTAGCGGTCTTGTCCAAACATCATGGAGCGCAGGGAATGCGACGCCTCAAAGAGCTTGCGCCTGATCTGGTTCTGTTGCTGGGGTGGGGGGACACATATCCACATCAGCTCCTCGTCCCTTTCTGGCCCCCATCCTCCCATGGAGCAATGCGATTTTTGTAATGTACCTTCGTCAGCTTATCGATCTGCTTCTCGAGCTCCTCCACACTGGCAACCTGGTAGCTCTCATCCTGGAACAAGAGAAGAAAGTTAATACTCCCATTGAAAAGGGACGCAAAGCAGAAAAACACTGACAGGAACAAAATATATGTTAATAATTATGCTCAATCTGCACTGTAGGCATTTAACTGACCTTCAGCCGCTGCATTTTACTATTTCTATTTACAACCTGCTTGCAATCTTTATTTGAGATAATTACACACTCCTGTTATGATATAGGGTAAAAAATTCTTCCTCCTACTCTCCTTCCTAACCCCCCTCCCCCCCCGACATTTCCTCCCTTACTAACCTCGTCCTCGCATGCCTCCACTTTTTTCCCTTTCTTGCATTCCTCCTCCTCCTCATCATCCTCGTCGCCCTGGTCGTCGCTGTCCTCGTCGTCATCCTCGTCATCGTCACTGTCCCCGGTCTTCCGCTTGCGTTTGCGGCCCACTGTGGGCGTGCCAGGGGTCTGGGCCTCCTCGCCGCCCACGCCGGACTCCCTCTTCCCCGTCTTTTTGGCGTGAATGCTTCTCAGCCTGGATGGACAGAGTAGACAGTGGAATAAACCAGACTGCGTTACACTGTTACATCGCCGTCTCTGTCAAGGCAGTTACAGGCAGAAACGGATCAATCTCTATGTGGTTACAGAGTCTTCCATTGACGCAGACAATGGTCGCACACTCACTTGCGAAGCTTGCCTTCAACCACCCACTTGTCCCGCCTTAGATTGGTCATGTGATCAATATTTTTGTCAATCTCACTGTGAGGAAAGGGGAAGATCAAAGTCAGTTGAAAACAGCCTCAAGCTACAGCTAAAACCACCACCTAGAGCTATCACCTCAGGTGAAACCATTTCCTTCATGCTACATGTGTTCACCAAGGCACTGGCCCCAGATGAAAGCTGATTGCTCCCCCCCAAGTCACTCCCTTTCCTGTCATTCACTGGTTCAAAACATATCATTGACCAATGAGAAGATGGACCCCTCTTATGTCTCCCACGTTAAAAAGTCCCCAGGACTGGAGGTAAGAGCCACTCCTTTATTACTGGCTGACTGAGGGGTCATCCCAAATACCCGGACCGGCTCTCCATGGATCAGGTTCCCTACCCCTGGTCCAGAGGTTGCCTCTACAAAGTAGTGAAGCATCCACATTGACACTGAAAGCTTAAGGACCACCTGTGGTCGGTGGGGCCACCTACCTGACGACGCTCTTGCTGCAGGCCAGCTCGTTGACCAGGAAGGCCAGGATGGAGGCCTTCTGCGTAGGTGTGTGTGCCTGGAACGCTTTGGTCTTCAGGCTCTCCGAGAGCTCCGCCAGCTCCGTCTGCCCACAGTGCGCCTCCATGTAGATCTGCAAGATCTCCGACACGTTGTCCCGGTTGATGCCCACATTAGTCAGGTGGTCCCCCAGGGCCGTTTTGGTCTAGTTGGGAAGGGGAAAACATCTTCTGAGCAGACTTTAACAGACTGCAGGCCTCTTTTTAATGCCTTGTAATGGGTTTAATCAGAGCCAGACAGAATTCCTGAGATAACACCCTACTTGTGTGTTCTCATTACAGCGGTACCCGATGTGCGCCAGTTTTTAACAGTGCACATGCTGCATTTCAGCACACATATCTAATATCCATCCAGCTGCTTATATAAATGTAGACCACATGATTTATGGCTACAAAACCTTTGCATCCAATCAGGTTGCGAGCAGCACACAGGATCCACTTGGGATTGTCCAGGCTCCGCTCCTGTTTACGTTCTACACTTGATTACAAGAACTCCAATACAAATCTTCTGCAGATGTTCTCAGAGGACTCTGTCATTGTGGGGTGTATTAGTGATGGGAGAATGAGGAAGCCAAGAGCTTCATGACCAGCTTTGTGGTCAGGATCTGCAGGACAAAGTCTCCGAAGGTATGGATGTTGAGATGGTACCGGCCTTCAAATACCTAGGGGTAGTCAGGCACGACAAACTGCAGTGGGCTGCGAACAGGAACATCCTGTACAAGAAGCCCAACAATTTTGTGAGGAGACTCAGGTTCTTTGGCGTAGGTGGTACACTGCTATAGACTTCGGATGAGTCAGAGGTGACAACAGCCATTGTGTATGCTGAGGAATGCTGAACCAGCAGAGCCCAGGAGACTTTAAAAGCTCCACAGGAAGGCAGCCTCATTGTTAAGGATCAACCCTGACCCCCTTGAGGCGGCACTAGAGAGGAGAATGCTGACCAAGCTCTCAGCCATCGTGAGCAACACCTCCCGTCCATTCCATGAGACTGTTCTGGCACGGAGAAGTGCCTTAGGTGAAAGGCTCATTGCCCCAAGGTGTATGAGGGAACGGCTTATGTGCTGCTTCATTCCTGCTTGCATTGGGGTTTGTAACATATCCCTAGACTGAGTCTGGCAGCCATTACAGTTTATCCGTGGACATCATTTTTTTAAAATGTCAATCTTGACAAGTTCTGTACATTGTCCCTTATAGGTTTGCCCATCTGTTCATTTCATCTATTCAAATCTGTACAAAAGTACAGATCACATCTGTAGATTTCATTTTTAAACTAAACATTTATTCATTTTAAAAAAAGCACCTTTATTTATTCTGCCTCTTTTTTGTCTGTCTGTCTGTTTTTGCCATCAGAATCTGAGCTAATGTAAAGTCCTAATTTCCCTCCAGGGATCAGTAAAATTCTGTCTCATCTTCCTCATCTCTAATATATACAGATAATTTACAGGCACAGATGCACAGGCAAATACAGGTATATAATACACTGTTTTAAAAAAAGTGAGCGTGAGAGAGAAAGAGATTGAGTGTGTGTGTGTGTGTGTGTGGCTCAGGGTTAGAAGGTTGCTGGTTCAAATCCCAAAGCTGACAGAGTGTGTTTTCACTTTTGCATGTTTAACCCCAGTCGCTCTAGGCTTGGGCAGACCTGGCTTTCTCCGCTGTAACAGAGTGGGTGCGGCTACGTCGAAGAGGCATGGGCTCCGACCGCAGACTCACCCTGTGGCCCGGGGGGAGGCCCGGATCGCACACCACAGCTGACACCATTCGCACCAGCAGGTCCTGCACGGCGCCCATGCTGTCGCCCACGTTCAGCAGGCCCTCCTGCAGCACGCCCAGGCTGGGCACGTCCATAGCCACGTCGAAGCCCAGAACCTTCCCGAAGCTTCGCAGGAACTGCATCACCATCAGGCAGTCAGAGAAGGAGCTCCCAGGAAGCACTAGGCCTGGGATCCGTGACAACTCAGGGAGAGGCTGGATGACAAGAGATTCACAAACGATGTCACCCACATTGTCAGGTAACCTTAATTACACCTGCCTGTGCTTCGTTCATTAAATAAGTTCCCACTTGGTGGGAAAGTAACTTATACATCTACCTTGAACTTATAAGGAATATCCTAAACAAATAACTTGGGATTTCATAGAGGGTATTTCAGAAAATTTTCAATTATTCCAGCCTCAGGACTCCTAAAAATGCAGGGGCCACAAAGGGACACTAAGCTCCAATCAACTCAGTGCCAATGCTAGAATTTCACAAACACATTTATCCTACCACCTGCAGCCACTTGAGGGCAGTATTCCATACAAACAGGCTGCATGTGTGTGAAGGCGAAAAGATGCCCTCTTGTAACAGTCTGTCAGAATGCAACCCAGGAATGTGGCCCGGACATTTAAAAAGTATTCCTCGCATTCAGAACAGCATACGGCCCCATCTGGGAATCTCAGGAGTGTCCCCAAAAAAGCCAGCATTCAGACGCTTGGTTATTGACTGACTCCATCTCTTCTGCGTAGAAGGGGGAGGTGGCGCCCTCTATTGGTCACAAACATCATTACCTTGTGGTCCGCCAGGCATAAATCCTCATTGGGCTTCTTCAGCTCCCTGGCCATTTCCAGTTCCAGCCTGCGGAGTTCCAGCTTCCGCTCTTTGTTGATCCGCTTTTCGTCCCGTTTCTCCTGCTTCAGGCGCTCGCGCTCCTGCGGGGGTGGGGGAGAGATCGGGTTGACGGGGGCGGCCCAGGTTTACAGGGTGTGCCACCGTACTAGAACTTGCGCTATTACGGCTCAGCGGAATGCCGAGGGGCCTCCTGCATGTTCAGAGGGAGATCGCTGGAGGTGCTGCATTCTTACGTTCCATTCAGGGCCCGTACATTTAAATGAAAGGTGTGGGGAGGCGACGAAAAAGGTACGAGCCCCTGAGAGGAGGCGGTGGCTGACGCATAAGTTACCTCTGCCTTCTTACGGGCCTCCATGGCCTTCATCAGCATCATGTGCTGCCGTCGCCTCTCCCGCTCCTGGGGGGGGGGGGGGGGGGGGGGGGGG
>JAODJW010029464.1:0-18634 GCA_026777045.1 Hyperopisus bebe | reverse complement strand
CTCCGGAAGGAGAACCTCAAAACAAATGCTACTTTTGGAGAAGATATCAGGTCTTTCAAATGTCATTGATGTCTGCTCTCTCCCATTCTCTTAGAAGATAAATGGGGAGTGTTGCCATTGAGGTCTGTGCTGTTCTTACGATAAATACTTGTACCAATAGTACAAGAGTAAGCCACACAAAGCTAAACTTTGACACACGGATTGCCAAAGAAATCGGAATCCATACTTCCGTTTGCAGAGGCAGCTCAGGTATCAGCGTAACAGGAAAACAATGAAAACAGGCATCGCTAATCTGGTGCAATATGTTCATTAACCCATACAAAGTAGGATAACCAAATAATACAGGAGGCATGCTGATACAGCACAGATAAGGCTATTCAAAAATTTAGGTGAAACATCAGCAACCCTGTCATTCGTTATCCCGTCGTCAATTGAAGTCCAAGATGACTTCTTCCATGATGCGTTTGGAAGTGCTGAGTTGGGGAGAATAAAGTATACGTGCCAGGTATCCTAACATGAGTGTGGGAAAACAAGCTGAAACAAACTAGTCACACGAAGAGCGCACTGTCACAACACGCCTGCAATGCTCTGTGAGGTTTCACGGTGCACAAAAAAAGTATCAATCATGGGACTCCAAGATTAAGCTCATGTCACAGGTCACTTTCTCTGCAGCCTGCCCTCATGTACTGTGCGGGACCCTAGACAGCACATCCACCCAGCTGGGGGCTTGGGCAGCCAAATTGAGATCTGTCAATATGGTTACCTGTTGTGGACTATACAGAGCTCCATGTGCATTGAAAAAGTGTTAAAACATTCTGTCAAGAAACCATCAAGTATGTCAACACAGAGTATCGAAAATCCCCATGGCTAAGCAGACATTAGGGAGACAACGGGTCAATGACAGGGTCACTAAGGACATGTCCTCCATCTTCTGTCATTCTGGTGTATCATGGTAGCTTAAGACTGTCACCTTCAAATTGGTAACTTCTTAACTATGAACTTAACACAATTTCTTTGCCTTAAAAAAGTTACTGGTAACAATTTACTTTTAAAGTTGCAGACCATTAACTTCCCCCTTTTACAGATGAATCAGTTATTCACCGTTCAGCTCCTCCTAGCTCATCACCCCATCTGAAAAGCACTCCCCGCCACAGATCAAGTGCTGGCCGGTACAAGGCACCGAGGACAGCACACTTACCGAGCTCGAATCTGGGGTCTGTCACCTTCTGGGCTTCTGCAAACCCACGGCTCCTGTAGCTTCAGGGCGGAAGTCAAGAGAAAGACAGATACTAGGTATAGCAAGAGAGAGAAAGAGAGAGAGAGGTGAAAAAGGGAAGCAACCCACACCCTCTGTCCCACCTAACTTGTGGAGAAACTGGTTGGAGCAGCGATCTCTTCCAAAGCACATAAACATGTGGTTCTGGCTGGGCACCCTTTTCACCACCCTGGCTTTTCCAGTTCTGCAGAAATCTAACAAGACCGGTCTAACCAGATCTGCCAGCACTGGAGGGAAGAAGGAACAGAATAAAAACACAACTCAAACAAATGGAGTACTCATATCGTCCTTGATGAAATGCTAATAGATAGACAAAGCAAGTTTACCTGGATTGTATTCTGTGCTGTATGTCTGTCCTTCCCTCATCCCACTCTGTATGCCCCAACCTTAGACTGGGCCGTAACAGCAGGAACAAAAATTAATGAACATTCAAATAAAATATAGTTGTTTTTACAGATACATTTTTTTTCTGTAATGTATGATTAACATAATACTAATGATAATTTAGAAAAGATGAAATGCACAGTTCTGATTTTGCTACACATTGTCAGACAATAGTGTAGTGTTTCATACTTAAAACGAGTCCACAGAGTATAACTTGCATGCGCAATTATTAAATGCATCATAATCACATAACGTATCTGTCCAGATATGTCCATACAGTAATTACAGTAAGCGCAGTGTGTTCCTGGTGTGTGATGCACTTGAGCATCCTGTCACGCCTCTCTCTTAGTTGCAAATGACTCTGGAAGCTGGGCCAGCACTGAAGGAATGTTATGCACGAAGGAAGCATTTCGCCTAATGCGTCATTTGACTAAACAAATCCTTGGGCCCTTACTTGGGCCTCGACCCCAACCGCCAGTATCTGGGAGTTCACAAGGGTCCGAAATAAGCCTTTGCATCCATCAGTATACATGTCCTGGTGGAGAATACCATGTGATGGGGAAATCGCAAAATCAAGAATCAAATCCCATGTTATTACAATGTTTTTACAGCCATTCATAAGGTATAGCCGATATCTTACTACTCAGAAACTCAGACTAAATTAAACCCTTGGTGGCTTCGTCCTTTGAAGAAAAAAGGTTTCTATGCAGTGATACTAATTAAAAGACATAAAAGACTATTGCAATGTGTGTCACGCATCCATCCAGCCATGTCCAGATACATATATCTGTTGATCTGTTAATGCTGCCTTACCGAAAAATGCTTCCGTCATTTTTATGGGCCGAAATTGAAAGCGGATGGTCCAAGAAATAATAAATAAGTAACTTTTAAAACACATGGCGGTGGCTCAGGGTGGGAAAGCGGTGCGGCATCAACACTGTTTATGGTGGGGATGGGGCGCTGCTGACCTCAACTCGGGATGTTTTGGGTCGATGGAGGGAGTACTTCAAAGACCTCCTCAATCCCACTGACACGCCTTCCAAGGAGGAAGCAGAGTCTGGGAACTCAGGTTGCTGAGGTGGTTAAGCTCCTCAGTGGCCGGGCCCCAGGTTGACATGGATCTGCAGCATCGTGTGGACATTGGGGGCAATGCCTCTGGACTGGCAGACTGGGGTGGTGGTCCCCCTCTTTAAGAGGTCTATTCGGGGGTTCTGGAGAGGAGGGTCCATTGGATTGTCGAACCTCGGATTCAGGAGGAGCAGTGTGGTTTTCGCCCTGGCTGTGGAACAATGGACCAGCTCTATACTCTCAGCAGGGTCCTGGAGGTTTCATGGGAGTTTTCCCAACCAGTCTACATGTGCTTTTTGGACTTGGAGAAGGCTTTCAACCGTGTCCCTTGGGGAGTCTTGTGGGGATTGCTCTGGAAGTATAGGGTGCTGGGCTACCTTATAAGGGCTGTTCGGTCCCTGTATGACTGGTGTCAGAGCTTGTTCCGCATGGTCGGCAATAAGTCGGACTCCATCCGGTATTAAGGTT
Source organism: Hyperopisus bebe (assembly GCA_026777045.1). NCBI lineage: Eukaryota > Metazoa > Chordata > Actinopteri > Osteoglossiformes > Mormyridae > Hyperopisus > Hyperopisus bebe. The sequence continues at coordinate 15,438 of JAODJW010029464.1, read as the reverse complement.
GGACTCTGTCAGGGCTGCCCTTTGTCACCGATTCTGTTCATAGCTTTAATGGACAGAATTTCTAGGCACAGCCTGGGCGTTGAGGGTGTCCGGTTTGGTGACCTCAGGATTAGGTCTCTGCTTTTTGCAGATGATGTGGTTCTGTTGGCCTCATCGGACCATGACCTTCGGCTCTCACTGGGACAGTTCACAGCCGATTGTGAAGCGGCTGAGATGAGAATCAGCACCTCCAAATCCGAGACTATGGTCCTCAGCCGGAAAAGGGTGGAATGCTCTCTCCGGGTCTCAGGGTCTTGTTGACGAGTGAGGGAACAATGGAACAGGAGATCGACAAGCGGATCGGTGCGGCGTCAGCAGTGATGCGGGCACTGCATCGGTCTGTCATGGTGAAGAAAGAGCTGAGCCAAAAGGTAAAGCTCTCGATTTCTCAGTCGATCTACGTTCTTACCCTCACCTATGGTCACGAGCTATGGGTAATGACCGAAAGAACTAGATCGCGAGTACAAGCCGCCGAAATGGGTTTTCTCCGCAGGGTGGCTGGGCTCTCCCTTAGAGATAGGGTGAGGAGCTCAGTCATTCAGGAGAGACTGAGAGTAGAGCTGCTGCTCCTCCGCATTGAGAGGAGCCAGATGAGGTGGCTCGGGCATCTGCTTAAGATGCCTCCTGGACTCCTCCCTGGTGAGGTGTTCCGGGCATGTCCCACTGGGAGGAAGCCCCGGGGAAGACCCAGGACACGCTGGAGGGACTATATCTCTCGGCTGGCCTGGGAACACCTCGGGACTCCCCCGCAGGAGCTGGAAGAAGTTGCCAGGGAGAGGGAAGTCTGGGTTTCCCTGCTGAGACTGCTGCCCCCACGACCCAACCCGGAAAAGCGGAATAATGGATGGATGGATAAAATACTTCATAAGGAAGTGCTGTCATAAATATGTGAGCAATACTGACACATTAGGTCTGACACATTACATACCCTGCAGAACTCATTTCAGGTAATATGTCATACACCTGTTGGTAAAGTCTGATAATTATTTAATAAAATATTTCAAATGTATGAACGTTGACACACGCACAAATAAGATTAATTACACAAGACTCAGCAGTAACTCCAAAGAAAGGTAGAATAGATTGATCGCCGGTTCTTAGAGCAGGAGAAAATGGGCGTGATTTTGTCATGTGCATGCAGAACCCAAAGGTGGTATGTTTGGATAGGTATGTGGTCAGGTAGAAACGTTAGCGATACTTTTTTTTCCGGCAGTGGGATTGGTCCTCCGATAATTGGCAGTGTTATTTAGGTAGAGAAAAGCGGGGTTGAATGATTGGGATCGATGGTGGTTGTGCGTCTTCCCTTTTGGTTGGCGTGGCTTTCATTTTAGTATGGTAGGTTTTAACTGCAGTTTAATTATTTCTGCTGTTGGGTTTATTTTTCTGTTGTTTGCCGTAGTTTTCGAACCGCAGCCTTCAGTTTGGTGGCGCTCCTCGCTTCTTGGCTGTTTTCCCCTTGTACAGGTATGTGGTTTGTCATATTGTAATGTTTGTTTGTATTTATTTACGTGGGTTTTTTGTTTTGTAGCATGGAGTAGGACTTCACCTTCCATTATCCTGGAGGGGTGTATCGGTTCCCCCAGTTACTTCAGCGAGGCTCCGTGGGATGGTCGTCACTGGAATCCGGAGCGGGCGCTTTAGTCAGCCACGGGGGCTAAGGGGCTGAGTTTCATTGGTGTTGCTGTTTTGCTCTGATTGGCTTTTGTTTATGTATTGGTAGGGTTTTCCTTAAATTCCTGCAGTCGAATGAGGAGGTGCGGGTGCTTCTAGTGGGGGCTAGAGCTTCCTAATGGTGGGACCAGCTTATTGCATGCCCGTGTGTTTAATGGTGTCGTGTGGCTAACGTGTGCCCTTTTGGAGTGTGGGTGGATGTGTGTGGCTGGTAGTGGACTTGCACCAACAACACACTGAGTGTGCTCGGGAAAGGGGAAATAGGGGGGGTCGGCTGGCTGGTGTCCTCGTTGTGACGGTAGCCCGGCTTAGTCGGGATTGATGTTCTTTTATTTGTGTTTTTTTTCTCACTTTTTCTATGTGTTGGGGGTTAGCGTAGTTTCTGTATAAGCTCTATTTGTTTATGAAGAATATTATGTATTTTGTTAATGTGGGTTTTAGCTTCTGTTTCATTTTTTCCTGCTTTATGTAGCCTAATAAAAGTTGTGTATGAGAATCCACGTCTGCTGCTCAGTGTATCAGACTTGTGAGGGTGATCAACTGGAGTTATTTATGTTTTCCCCGGAGCGGGGGTGGGTTATTCTAATTGACCCCCTTCTCCTTGCCGCTTTGTCTCAGGTAGTATGAAATACAGTGGTACCTCAGTTCTTGAACTCATAATTTGAATTTCTTAAGTCGAACCAACCAGTTCGAAAAAAAATTACCTTAGAGCTTGATCTGAATCTCAGAAGTCAAACCGTGAACGCTGACCTAAGAACTTGTACACCCGGGGAAATGAGTCCCGCGGCACGTCTCTCAGCGGAAACAAAGGGTAAAGCTTCAGTATCAGCCTCGCATTAGCTGTGATAGCGCCATGCATGTTTACAATAACTGAATACATATATTTAGACAGTAAAAATACATTTAGACAATGATAGACAGTAATTGTTATATAATAAAATACATTTAAAAATAAAGATTTCTTATTCATTATTTTAATAATAATAAACCATTAATACGTTTAATTATAATAATATTGTTGTGCTGATCGGGGACGAAACGGAGACAAAGGCGCAGATGTCAGGGTATCGGGGAATACGGGGTTTAATTACATGCAGGTAAGGCAGGCAAAACGCAGACGGACAATACAATGACCGGACTGGGGAAACAAACTGAAACACGGACGACATACTATAGAGGACTAATGACAACAACCAGAAACAGCTGATCACATGGGGATTCCACACAAGGTTAACGAGGGGGCGTGGCACACGGAAGGAGCGCACGATCGGGGCAGGAAACATTGTTTGGATACATTTATTTTCTTACTTTACAAATTGCTGTTTTGATAAATGTGCTTAGATGTGTTTAGTACAGTATATGCTCTTGTTTTCATTTTGTGGATGCTCTGGTTCATTTTGTGTTTAAATGCTAAAAAAAAATGTGTAATTTTTGGGGTCGCGAACCAATTAATTGGTTTTCCATTATTTCTTATTGGGAAAATTCGATCCTTTAGGATCGGTCATTATCTCATCATAGCTTCCTTAGACATGATGTATGGCGGTTACAGTTTTTCTTGGTTCCTTATAAGGTTTTCATAGACAGTAGACTGCTTAGATATTGAACAATGAATGTCACACAATTTTCTCAAACCAAATGACAATAAAACTGAGACTGTACTGCTTGCCCCATCACCTGCATGTTCCCGAGGAAATCTGCTTGGTCCCTTGCCACACCATGCTAAACCTTACATAAAAAATGGGAGTTTTATTTGATGATTCATTTAAGATGGTCAAACTATTTACCTCATGGTGAAAGTTTAGTTTCCATCAGCTGAGACTGCTGGCCAAAGTAAAACCCTTACTTCCAGCAAATGATCTCCGGAAACTAGAGCTGCGCGATAACACATTGCAGGGTAATCCTGATTATATGGCGCATGGCAATATTCATTAGGCAGATCAGTAGTACACCTAAAATATTAATGCAAGGCATAAGGGGGCTTGATCACTCGATCCTGATTGGACCAAAATAGTCATGTGACGACGTCCATGTTGGAGGACAATAAGTAGGTGTAATGTGTAAAAATTACAAAATTTGCAGCTTGCCTTAAATTTAAATAGAATGATTATTTTGTCATTTACATGTGTTATAGTTCTACACGAGTTGGGGTTCAGGGGATGACGAATATCATGGTTCCTTTGTCCAGAACCACAGCCTGAAATGGTGGACGTTTGTATCGCGGTTTCAGTCACATCTTCAGAACCATTACACTACTACTTTATGCATTAGATTTATCCAAACACTGCCTTTTTTAAATCCATCCATCCATCCATTTCCTGATACCGCTTATCGTATTCAGGGTCACGCGGATCCGGAGCCTGTCCTGGAGGCTATGGAAGCAAGGCAGGGAACAATCCAGGATGGGGCACCAACCCTTCGCAGCGCCCACTCACACACCATTCACTCACACATGCACATCTATGGGTAATTTGGTATCTTCAGTTAGCCTCAGTGTGTTTTTGGACCATGTTGGGAGACCAGAGCACCCGGAGGAAACCCCCTGACAACACATGGAGAACATTTCACATTCATGGAACCCTGAGGTGTGACGCAACAGTGCTAACCTCAGCCCCACCGTGTCACCCTGCTTTTTACCTCATACTGTAAACAGGGCTGAGTCACACTCTGTGTTGCATTCACAAAATACTGTTGCATTCCTCGTGCTGCATTCCCAAAATACTCTATGAAAACATGGCCCAATATCGAGGGCAAGATTGATCAAGAAGAGTAGATTTTGATTCTGATTGTTAAAGGGTCATCATGCTTATGTAAATGTCATTTATTTATTTATTTTTGCTTATATACGGTTTGAGTTTGATTATATCATTATCATACCCAACACAGTAACATCTCATTTCAGTGCATATGTCTTTTCTGCATTTCACTTTGTTGGGCCATCTCAGTGTACTCATGTTTAGTCAGTGATGTTTATGGTGGATTAAAATAAATGTAACAAACGCTGAACTCATAAGCCCATGATTTGTTTTCCTCTGCCCCAGTGAGATGATTGGTTAGTGTTGTGTTTGTAAATATCCAGTGAATGCTTGGATGTGTTACTGTTGTAATGCTTCATGTAACTGTTTGCGCAGATAATAACATGACCAAAACATGTAAACAAAGTCAGCCTTGGTTAAGTGACATCTGTCACAAGTTTCTTCTAAGTTGGGGTATATTTTAGAAAGTCTGGCTTTGAGGTAATAGACACGGTGGGTAACTTTAAATTGAATTAAGCCCAACCAGGCACATGATGTAGTTCAGTTTACTATTCTAAGTGCTTTCTTCCACGTTTCATCAGATGATTCAATTCCCAATTCTTTATCCCACTCTAATTTAATTTTGTCTTTTGATGATTTATTTCTTTAGTTCATCTAAAAAAATATATTATCAGAGATCACAAACATCAAATAATCCCCCCAGTAAATGGTACGGTGACAACTTGTAGTTCTTGTAAAGAAAGATAATTGGTGAGTATTGGCTGGAGAGGAGAGTCTGTGTTAGGCAGACAGTAATGTCAGGTAGACACAGGATGCGCACGGACCACAGGGTCACGCCTGTGACTTTGGTTTTTGAAGGGTACCAACTCCCTTTGCCAAAATTTGGTAGTTGATGATGAATCCTTCATTTTCCATTTGCACAAGTACATTGCAATACTTCTCTTCATCTAATCCATTTTGAGCTCCATAGCTTGGGGGGGTCAATGTGTGGCACCCCTGGAGCTTGCGGTTAAGAGCCTTGCTCAAGGGCCCACAGACTGTTCTGCTGAGGCCAGGGGTCTAACCAGTGACTTTCTGATCACAGTCACAAGGACTTAGCCCTGACTTAGACTGAGCCACTCAGCACCACAAGGAGAGTGGTTGTTGCTACTCAGTTTGGTTGGTAGGGATATGTGCTATGGGACATTAAACGTGATATTTAAAAAACAGATGAAGCACACATCTCCAGATTACTAGTGACTGCTTTTTCCCCTCTAAGTCTTTTGAAGGTCTCCATCTCTTATCTCCCAACTATCTTTTTTTCCCACAGTTCCTTTTAGAAGTTACCAGACCTAGCAGAAGTATTATTATCTATTCTGCAGATGCTTTTATCCAAAGCGATATACAGTCAGTCCCTGAAACAATTGCAGTCCCCTGGCTCAAGGACCCAAAACTGAAATCACACTGCTGACTGTGGGATTTTAACCAGCAACCTTTTGCTTACAGGCAAAGCACAGTAAGCTGATGAGCCACACCCTGCCTCCATATGTAACACATTACTATGCAAGGTAAGGGTTGCATCAAGGAGTCAAATATACCACCTATAAAGAAACATTGCACACTGTTCACTGGCTACTTAAACAGTAGCTGGGAACCTGCCAAATCTAGAAAACTCCACCTGTGCTCTAAATATTTTATTGTTTGTATGACAGTCAGAGGAGTGAATGATGATAACAGACAATAAAGACAATAAGGAATTTTGAAGCTGACTGATGCTGTCCTCTAGTGGACAAGCAGTCTTCATGCGATTTGATGTAAAACCCAGCCCTGCTGTACCAGTACAGGTCATTATACAAACAAATCATTAGAATTCATCAACCGCCTGTCCTCTGATGATTTCAGGTAATGTGAAACGGGAAGAACAAGACTGTGTGATAAAGATGTGTGAGCAGGAGACAATTAGGCAAAGGCTTTTGAAATGGCCCTACAATTAACCTAAAGGTGGGGCTTGAAAATATTACTTAGCTAATGTTTATTGCTAAGACAAGGTCTTTTGTGTGACAGGCTATCATTTCAATGGCCAGCATATGTAAGTTGCATAACAGTGATGTGCTGAATGGCTAGATGGGGGTGTGATTCGGCCAGTCAGCTCCTGAGCTCTTCCCCACACCTTCCCTGGGCCCGCCGGACTCTCAGTCCCTCTCACTGACAGGACCTGGATTCTATCCTCCCTCCCCGGGGACCCCCGCCCCCAATGCACAGATAAGACTTCAAAGGCCTCTTGAGATTTACATTACACCACCAAGAACCTTTAAAAAATATTGCCGCGTAAATGTTTATGCAATATTATGGATGACATGCACAGGAGGTAGAACACAGTCTCTCTTAACAAGGCATGGATGGAAGATTAAAAGGTTACCGGTGAACTCATCAGAGGGACTGTTGTTATTTTAAAAGGCAAATTTGCTGGAATGTTTATGGCCTATGGCTTCTAAATCAGAGTTCTTTAGCTGGGGTTACTGGTGTCTGGTGATCTTTATATAAAAGATTTACCAATATTTAACAACATTTAAGCCGAGCCAAGTGTAGGGGCTGCTGTGTGCCTGAAAGTTTGCTACTACTCAATATGGGAAAAAACTTAATAGTCCGCTCCAGATTACTGTGGGCAACAGAGTGCAGAACTTAGGAGCAGAACAATGATCATTCAGATTCCCTGATTGTAATAAAGCATTTAAATGACAGACAGGATATGACGTGTGCCCTTCTTGGAACACTTTTTGATTTCTCCTGCATTTGTTAGGATCCTGAGACAATGTGGGAATTTTATACTTTCTGAGGACAAATTTCACTTGTGTGTTATTTTTATTATTCCAATTGTCACTACAAAGAGGAAGGAAATCAGTGATGTGACAATAGTCATGCTATGTTGATATCTCTTTTATCTGTTTTTTCATGAAGTCTGTACTGCAGTCTTTCTTAATCACCACCCTCTCTGCTTGGGGGCCTTCAATGAGAGTACATAGATGAAAAAAAAATTGATGACCACTAGGGGGCACTAGACATTGCAATAAATACGGAATCGGAGCCTTTCGATTATCCATGGTAAAGCCTCTGTTATGTCATTCATGTAAACAGGCTAAAAAAGGTCTTTTTTACCCTGAGAACCCAAAAAAGTAGAGTATCCTGCAGTAACAGAGGACCAGTAACTGAGACTAGAGCTAACTGAAATAATTTTCAAGATTAGCGCATGGCTGTTGCTGCTTTAATTGTGTTCATCTTTTGAAATGAAAGCCAGGTTTAAATGCAATGTCATGAATGCAGTATGTAAGACACAGTTAATACGCAGTGTCCTGGTAGGACAGAAACTAGACATCGACACTGGTGGCAGTGCTCTCCAGTCGCCCTGACAGTGAAAAATGTCCAGGCCCACCCAGGAGGATGAATAAGCTGGTCATGTCAAACAACATAGAGCTGCGATTAACAATTAATCCTCCTCAACCGAGAAACCGTGGTGGAAGATTTAAAGAAGCCAGCATGCAGAGACACAGAAGAGGCAGAAGCCAGAGTAAAACATAAAGGGAACAAAAAGAGAGAGAGAGTGCAGAGGATGTAATAGGGGGACTGTCCAGAGAAATACTTCTTACATTCTCCATGGACTGTGATTATACACAGCAGTATTTTACCACAAAGTAAAAGATGTCAAGGTCAACCTTAAATGTTAATTTTAGATTTGTGGGCATTGTGAGTTTTTTGAGCCAAAAGAGAGCTCATCCAATTCATTGATGAGTTAATGACACTTATACTCACTAATATGACTGTCATTTAAAAGTCAGCTGGGCTGAGGGCTGTAGAAGAGGATTTGAGAGCATTGTTGTGCTAATTAGTATAATTATACCTGAGTTCTGGAGTGGTTTTATTTACACTATCATGTGAACCATGAACAAGCTCATAGGAGGTCAGAATGAACTGCTGGATTTTAGGTGTCCCATTAGTGAAATACAACCAGAGATTAATCTCACATCATAACACACAAATTTTCAAAATGCACAAATATCAAGTGCATTTACGAGTATTATGTTACCCCATTGAGGAAGTATTAAACTCTTAATTTGCAAACATACAACATAGCCTGAAAACTTGGACAGAAGAAAAAAGGTTTTTTGGGATGGCATATGTTTGTTCAACACTGATTAAACCTAATAACTATAGCACAGCTATCTGTAAAAACGTAAGGGATGCAGACAGAAAACTAAGACACTTTTCACTGCCAGTAACTTGGTCCTACTGTTGAAATCCCTGGAAACAGAGATCAATTACTGGACTTCTGTGCTTAAACAAGATTGATTGAAATATTTAACAATTTTCACTGAAAACTTCTCCTCTAAAGGGGAAAATCAACAGATCTATGGCCTCCCGCTGTTTGGACAGCAACATTTAACCAATCACAAAATTCAATGCCAGAATGTTTTGGCTGATGGTGTTCACTCCCCTTAATAGTTCATGGCTGGTAGCATGGCTAAGACCTTTAGAGCACATCACGTAGAAGACAGTAATAGGAAGCACATGCCTTTGTGAAACTTCTTTGGTACAACTTGACAAGAAAGATATCGTATAACAACTTATAGCACCACTTCTAAGATTGTCCTGTATCCATAACTCACCCCCTCAACCCTTGCATCAATGTTTATATATGTTGAGGGAGTCCTTCTATATGCTCAGTTTACAGCGCCTCCATTTCCACTTGAAATCCATTAACACCTTGAGTGTTTCTATCAGTCATTCCCACTGACAGAATATTCCGCTAGTGGGCATGTGGCACACTGTTGGCAGGGGAACGGCTTAGCTTCTGCACCCCCTCAAAAAGTAACCAGTTGTGCACAAATCAGCGAGGAACCTTGAGTCATCTGTGAGCAGACGTTCCTCGGGGTGAAGGTTCTGCTGGTCTGGCTGTGACAGGCCGGCCATGGTTCAGTGTATGACAGCGTATTCTGGCATCAACGCATTCTGATTTATCTGAATGTTTGTCAGTTGGAGAGGGAAGTATTTCTGGGACTGCGGTGTTTTTTGTTGATTTTATTTTTTTAGTTTTTGTTCAGGGAAACTTCCTGTCTGTGCCACGCTGCTTCCTGTCTCTAGCCACGGAACAGGATGCCCGCCGACTTCCTGTCTCCATGAGAGAGCTGATAAACCTGCGGCAACACCAACTTGGGGTACTGCAATTCCTGAGGCACAGTGAGATTCTGTCTGTGATCCGTTAAAGCAGTAGGAGACAATCGGCAGGTTTAGGCACAGCGAGGTTCTATCTGTGACCCGTTACAGGAGTAGGAGTCAGGCGGCACGATTAAGCACAGCGAGGTTCTATCTGTGACCCGTTACAGGAGTAGGAGTCAGGCGGCAGGATTAAGCCCAGCGAGGTTCTGTCTGTGACCCGTTACAGCAGTAGGATACAGACGGCAGGCTTAGGCACAGCGAGGTTCTATCTGTGACCCGTTACAGTAATAGGAGTCAGGTGGCAGGATTAGGCACAGTTTTACCTCTGACCCAGTAGCAGCTGAAATTGTGCATCTGGATTTCAAAATAAGTTATAATTTGTCAACTCAAAACTCCACAGATAGCAATAGAGAGATAGTGTAAAAATGGAACAGCATGAATGACAGCTGAAATGAAAGCAATGAAAAGCCACTTAGTGAAGGACAAAACTCAATGGATGCGAGGTTTGTAAAGCCGCATGAGGCTGATCTAAAAACAGGGACTTCAGCAGGCATACGACCACAGCTAAGAAAATGGGACTGTCATTAATTCCTTTGTAATAAACTCATCACTATTAATTAAGTGAGTGGTCAAAAAAGCAGTGTGGCGGCAGTAATCAGTACCAGTAAGCAGCTCTGCAGTGCGCTGGAGCCTGAGTCTGAGTGAAAGCGAAAGCAGTGGGATGGGGAGCGATCACTGCAGCCGTGAAAGAGTGGCAGGTCTGTGAGCTGCCCTGCAACCGAGGCTTGAAGCAGAGCAGGATAACCCTGTCAAATCGGCTGCCCTCGTCGCAGGGAGTGCTCCTCCAAGCCGAGCTCACCCTAATCCCTAACCCCAGCCCTAATAAATATCACCCCACGCCCCTGTCACACATAAAAGGGGGGCGCTGTTACATAAACGAGCAGCACCCTTGTGCAATAGCCAAATCCATCTTCATTTGCGCGTGTAGCCTCGGAGAGCCAGTCATGCACTGGAGAGAAGGGAGAAAGGCAAAACGAGTGAGGAGGAAAGTGAGGAAACGCTGGTGTGTGCATTCATCTGATACAAGGTGAAGAAGAAAAGAGTAATGGGATCCCTGGTTTCTCTAACATTAGTTAAGAGCCCACAGAGCATATAAACACACAACATGCAGTACAGCGAACAATCCAGGTGGAAAAAGCAGTTGTTGTCAGATTTTATGAAGAAAATGTGATGAACATTTGAAAAGCACATCAAACTGTTTTATATGTACAGTGTATATATATTTCTGATGAACAGAACGTCCCAACCCAGGGAGAGCAGAAGCATTCCAAATCGGCCTCTCCTCCCACAAGGTGTTCTCTGCCTCGCTCCTATAAACAACTCCTCCTTCCCTCCTCCATCCTCCGTCCTGCGCTCTTTGTGTTTCTGTTGTACTTACGTACAGTGAGTTTCTTGGGCTTACGTGTGCATTGATAGTTAAAATGTTGAAAACCAGGACTCCAGCGTGGAAAAAATAAAAGAATAACAAGGCAGAATAACAAGGCTACAAACGTTCACATATTTCTGTTGAACTAATTGCGAAAATTATCGTCGCAATTCCTGGACATTTTAATACATCACCGGCCCGCCCTCTCCACAATGTCAACGCAGCCCCAAAGTGACAACCCCTGCCTTTACGGAGGTAAGGAGGGGAGCACTTTACTTAATTCGTCCTCCCCCCCCCCCCACTCCACCCCTTAACTAACAACTAAACGTTGCAGATTTATGGCCTGTTTAGGTTTCTGGCCCCACAACCTGTTGCTCTGTCAAGCTTGACTGGGCACAGAATTCACCCTGTCCACCCCAAGCTCACAGACACAACCCCCCCTTCCTCTCTGTCTTCATTGAATAATAATTCCTGATATTATTTGAAAATGTTTCATTGGACAATGCAGCATTCCACCGATGATTTTGGCGGGATCTGTCTCCTCCCCTGACTCTTCCCCTTTCTGCGTATCAATCAGGGACGCGTTTCTAGGGTGATTTTTCAGACGCTGGTATCATTGGTGGCTCCTTGGCTGTGAGGTTAAGGAGGCACATTTACAGACAAGGCTAAGTGTGTGTCATTCAACACACCAGAACAACGTAAGGCCCACAGATAACTGTTACATGTGACTACAGCCAATTAATACATTTCCAGATTTTAAAATAAATCCACAAGTTTAATGATAGACATGTATGGATACATGTGATATATATTATCAAGTCCAGCAGCAGAGCATTGCTGTTTGAAAAACTACCATGGTTATATATAATTTGCAATTATTACATTTTTATTTCCTTTTGCCGAAAAATATATTCCTCTGGTTAATATTCCTGTATAGCTCCACTGATATTAAAAGACAAGGCACAAGTTATATTTTTAATGTCTATGTGTCAGCTTACAAGTCTCAGCTAGAGTTCACCGATACAACTGCATGCATAAGTCATATTTTACACTGTACAGTATAATGTACTGTATATCAGTGATATCAGTTCCCCTCAGTATCAACACAGATTAGTTTACTGTGTGCTTTTGGACGTAGCTGGCATGTTAGAAAAGCCATGGTGGTCATTTTTCTAGGAAAATAAAATTAGTTTTCATGCACATATAGAACTACGTTAAGGAATATATGTATATATATACACACACACACACACACACACACACACAAAAGCATAATGTGTGTGTGCGTGATTGTGCACTCTGTGAAGGATCCATCCCTGAGCTCATCTTCCATATGTGCCCTGTGCTTCCTGGGACAGGCTATGGGCTCTCTGTGACACACACACACACACACACACACACACAAATACAAATGTCCTTAAATATTAGCAGGGCAGTTTCATAAATGAAAGCCTACTAACACATGTAGAAATACAGAAACAGAGACCCGAAGGACCACTGCTGTCTCAAAGCTCTCCCTGGATTTCAAATGGCCGTCACTGAGGCAATCGACCCAATTGCCTAGACCATATGTCCTGAGTTTAGCCCATAAGACCATTTGTCCTGATCTGGGCCAATCACGAGGCAGTGCGTTACACGAAGTGATACTCTCCCTGCTGCTCAGGTCTGTTTACAGCCTCCTGCCGCTTTGACAAAAAGCAGAAGCCCAGAAAAAAAGTAATTAGGCAATTATATTGTGAGAGCATATTAGGGTCCAGGATTGAACTGTTTTCTTACCCTCTTTATGAACAGATAAGGGGAGGCTCTGAAAAATTAAACAGCACCAAAATATGGGGGAAACATATCATGTGCTATGGACATGGAAAGAAGAATTGGTATAGGAAGGGGCTGGGAAGAGGCTGGGAAGGGGGTGGGAAGGGTCTGTAATTGGAGGCTGGGGGTTCCTGGTGCACCTACTGCCCCAAAACCCAGCTTTAAAGGCTCAAAGACTTCATTTTTGATGCATAAAAAGTTGTATATATTAACATAAAACATGTAGCTTTCTTTAGAGTCTGTATACTGTACTCTATACAGTTCAACGTTCTGAAGTGTAAAAGGTGCCTCAACGAAAACAACCATTTTAGCCTATCCTATCTGGCTGCTTATTCCTCACAGGCCTGGAGCACACCCCTGGAAACCCCCAGATAGGTGTGTCACTGGGCACACACAGAGCTTAAAGCAGTGTTTTCCAATCCAATCCATATCAAACCTGGAAGTGTTATATGACTAATAAGGGAAGTATTACAGTGTTCCATTGGCAGATTCAAACCAAACACTTACATTACATTGCATTGCATATTTCAATATTAATAATTGCAATTTGCTATACTGAACACTGGCGATACAGGAATTCAAAAATATTTAGGGTGATTTTTAGAAATTCGTCTTTAATTATTTCACATCAGAGATGGCAGCAGTTAAGTTTCAAGCCTGATTCAAGCAATTCTAGAATTTACTATCTTGTAAAGTTTATTTTCATTGTGTAATGATTTTGTTTAAATCTCATTATATTTGGATTATTTTTCTTTTTCTCATTTGGCTTGACTAATGTCTTCATTTGTAATTTAATATATTTAAACATTTTCACCACTTTCAAAAAGTTTCTACAGCAATATCAAAAACGGTATAAGAATGGTATAGTCAAGCACTGTCTCATCTTTTGGGATTGTAGGTCTAATTTCTTTAATATAAACATCTCCAATAAAATTATTATAGAAAATTATGTAATGTTAGTCAATAAAAGCACGTTATGAATTGGGTGACATGTTAGTGCAGTGATTAGCACTGTTGCGTCACACTCCTTGGACCCAGGTTCGAGTCTCTGCCCAGGTTCCATGTGTGTGGAGTTTGCATGTTCTCATGTTCTCCTCGTCTCATCGTGGGGTTTCTGCCCCCCTCCGTGACTGTAAATAGGACAAGCAGTTACAGAAAATGAATGGATGGACAGTATGAATGATTTTAGAATAGAATAGAACCTGTGACAATTTCCAGTGGTACAGCAATAAAGATCCTGTACTTAGTGGTTGAAAGTTAAAATGCCTGGAAAAGGGTCCTTCTTTGATTTAGGTGCTGCATAGCCAGCTGAATAAATACCTAGAGCTGAAACACATGAAAAACTACCCCAAAGTATGGTAAGAAATGTGGGACCACTGTAATAACTAACAGCACTGTCAATTTTCACTGGCAGCTCATGTGTACTTAAGGTTATTCAAATGCTCTGAATTATCTACTTGGAGAACAGATCTTTTTAGTAGCAAATGTCTCTGTGCTTATCATCTCTGAGCGAGCTTCAGGATCAAAGCCCATGTACTGCTGGATGGACCATTGAAACCATTGTGTTTTACATGCCATCAGAGTCCACTGTAGACCTATAAATCTCCTGTAGAATTAGAGCACAGATCCTGGGTGGTCTCCGTTTTTCAGATACCTTTCACACCACTGTGCCAAACACGCAGCCTTAAATAAACCTTGATAAAAAAAAAAGTTGTAAACAATTTTCTTTCTCTGCCTTGCTTTTATTATTTTTCTCTTTGTTTCCCTCTTTCGCGAGCACCCTCAGTCGAACGTCTAATATCAATTGAAGTCATTTCAAAACTAATAAACAATTGTCAGCGAGAGAGAAAACGCAGAGACCATGAAGGGTTTTAAAAGCACATCAAAGCCCAAAAGGAAGAGCCCCATGGAAGAGACACAAGAGAAAAACCACACACATGGCCAAGAATCTGTGTGTGCTACTAAAATAGTCTCCCTCTGCTCTGGTGTAGGCAAGAAATGTCAATTTTATATTCAGTTGGGTTCATTAAAGCACCTGGCCTGCATTTCAGGGATCGACGGATCGTCAGGTGACCTCCGGAAGAGTTGCATGTTCTGAGCAGCCGTGGGAATAGCCTGGGACCAGCTTGCCTTCATCTTCCTCTTCCTCCTCCTCACGTGGCCAGAGGTGACTTACAGGTAGAACTGGGGGCTGAGGCGTTCTCAACGGCCATGGCGAAGAAGGCCAGGAATTCGACAGCTGTGGATGACGTCAACGTTAAGCAGAACCCAAGACAGTAGGAGATCCCAGAGAGGTGAGGGACATACCAGTGCTGAAACAAGCAAAGTGACACTGAGTGTGTCCCCTACGCTAAGCCTCACTTCCCACTGGCCTAGTATTTCTCTCAAAAACCCCTTTATCAGTAGCACTGCCACACTCCCTCTCTTCCTCTGTCCCAGTCTTTTTCCTTTTCTCTCCCCCTCTCCGTCAGCCAGGAAAAGCTGGGGAGCAATGGAAGGAGACAGGCTGGCTGAGACAGAAGGAGCCAGCCACTGTGGGGTGGCGGG
>JAODJW010029345.1:0-18648 GCA_026777045.1 Hyperopisus bebe | reverse complement strand
AGGTTCACATGTCAAAATGAACATCATCTAGACAGCAGTGGGGAAAACGAGCAGAAATAAACTGGCTAATGGCCTCACAATTAAAAGGAACTAATTAATCGGTCAGCCGTAAACCTCACCGCTCGGCATACAGGATGGTTCAAAAGAAAGTTCGCAAAACGGGAAGCATTAAAACACGAACAACCTTTCAGCAAATGTTACATATTTATATATAACTGTAAGCCTACTTTTAAGCCACCTGATATACAACGTATAACTGTAACTGTAGTTATAATATACATATAACTGTAAGCAAGTCTTCATAACCTAAATGCAGAGTATACAGTTCACACAATACTGGTCACACTAATCCGCACAAGGCTGACTGATGAAGGGATGGCAGCAGACTGCGACAGGGTGGAAGCACCTGCAGGTTCTTCTTGCGGTGGAAGACGATGCTCTTGGCTTTGACCTTCCTGTCCTTGATGTCCACCTTGTTGCCGCAAAGGACGATGGGAATGTTCTCGCACACGCGTACCAGGTCACGGTGCCAGTTGGGCACGTTCTTGTAGGTGACCCGCGAGGTCACGTCAAACATGATGATCGCGCACTGAGCTAAAAAATGAGAGAATCCATGTCGATAAATCATGGTGACAAAACTCAGATGGCATAAGGCATTACGGGGTAAACAATGAGCACACAGACAATTCAAAACAGACACAAATACATAAGAGAACCCAGCGAAGCACATTTTGGGTGTCGACGGACAAACGGGTTACCCTGTATGTAGTAACCATCCCGGAGTCCCCCAAATTTCTCCTGGCCTGCCGTATCCCACACGTTGAACTTGATAGCCCCTCTGTTTGTGTGAAACACCAAGGGATGTACCTCCACTCCCAGGGTAGCTACAGAGCAATGGATTCACAATAAAACAAAAGCCAAAGGCGGACTCTCAAGCCAGGAGGAGAAGCTATAGATACAGATGGAAAGCCATAGTGGGGTGTAAATCACCATAATAAACCTTTGCCAAAGCCTGAGGACCTAGAATACCAGCTTGTGCAACATTCTATATTAGCCGGATAAAGGCAGTCATTTTCATTCAGGCCTACTGAGAACCTGTATTTCAATGTGGAAGGTAATACCACAATTAACCTATAATAATGACAGGCTAAAACCAAGTATTAAAAAAGCGGGGAAAACTAGGGTAATGGAGCACTTACCAACATACTTCTTCTCAAACTCTCCTGTCAAGTGTCTCTTCACGAAGGTGGTTTTGCCGGTACCTCCGTCACCCACCAACACCAACTGCAAGGCAGGAAATTTAACCCGATCAAGCTGGTCAGCAGTCGCATGCAGCACGGTGTGTCCTTTTCTAGTTATTTCATTATAATCATTGCGCAGCAATAAACTGGAGCAAAAACCTACCTTAAACTGGACCTGCGGCTCTCCTTCTGCCATGACTTGTGTTCAGACTGATGCTGCTGTATTGAGGAAGACAGCGATCGCATAGTCAAGGCGCCAGCAGAGGCACTGGGGTGCGTCACACACTCAGCCAGTTCAGATTGCTCACCACGTTATAAGTCACAGCGCAGCAACCCTTCCAGTAAGTTCCAGCTGAGCGGGGCAACCCGGGAAATACGCTCCGCAGCCACTAGGCAAAAGTCAGCCGGTCGCCTCGAGCAGTAGCGCAAAACAGCACCGGGATCAAACCGGATACAGTCAGATGCCGCCTTTACAGGGCAGATAGACTGGTTCCTTTAGCAGGACGATCATGCTCTGACCGAGCAAAATTAAACACCTAAGTAGCTCCCGACTGCCTTTTCGTTTACACACGTATAACGTACGATAAAAAAAAATGCTAATATGAGTAAGAAAGACCCCCCTACTTTAACTACTACGCCTAACCGACAATTAGCTTATTCACTCTGTCTTATCCTTTAATAAACTAAATAGCAAGCTGACTGAGGGATAAAATATACCATCCGCGTTAATTTTATGGCCCTGCGACATTTACTGCAGTGTAAACAACATAAAAGGACATACTGAACATTTTTCGACGAGTTAGTAAAACATATAGGTATAGCACAGTTAGCACGCTTGTTAGCTTAAAAGGCTAGCCATTCCACATTTACATTTGTTCTGCAAACTTTCAAATTAAGGCAAAAGTATTGAGAATAATTGGTGGCGAGGTGTTGCGCACAATTTACAATGAGGGTTAATATTTTTTCGTTCAGTGATATTACACGATCATATTACATTAGAAAAGCTGGCCTGGACTTACCCGGCGTTGGATGGAAAGGGAAAAAGAGCAAATGGAAGCTGTACATGAGCTTCAGCGTGGAGCGGGGGGCGACTTCCGCCTGTGTCATGTGACCAAGTCGAGCGGGCCCAGAGCTCCGCCCACCGCGTGAAAATGGCGTCCCACGCTGCCGGAGAGATACGTAAAAATAAC
Organism: Hyperopisus bebe; assembly: GCA_026777045.1. Taxonomy (NCBI): domain Eukaryota; kingdom Metazoa; phylum Chordata; class Actinopteri; order Osteoglossiformes; family Mormyridae; genus Hyperopisus; species Hyperopisus bebe. Next base: position 16,217 of record JAODJW010029345.1, on the reverse strand, counting down.
GGTTGACACCTGCTGACGGGAAATCGCATATGGTTTGAAACAAAGAAGGAAAAAAAACAACTTCCGTCGTATAAAAATCAGTCGTTCTATAAAGAAGTACAATGGTTAAGGCAAGCCAAAGATATACATAGGCCTTCACACACAAGAGACATCAGTGCATGTTTTTAGACTGCTGAAGGAAGCTGGGGCACCTGCGGAGAACAATTAAGAGTTAGGAAAAATGAATATGGCATATGATGAACTGGCATCCTAACCATGGTGTCCCCTGTTTTGACTTCTGCTCACCTTGACACTATACTGGATAAGTGGAACTAAAAATCATTGGCCTCAAAACAGATATCACTAAATATGACAATTTAAATATACTTTTTTTCTGTTTATAGTTTTTTTCTATTGACACACAGGCAGCACATATGATCTGAAGAACAATCAAATTTTTTGACAGAATAATTTTTCCACCACTTAAATCTAATAAAGAGTAGCAAAACTACGACCAGTGTGGAACTACACATGTAACAACCTCTTGTGAAAGTGCCAGTCTTGATTCAGCAGAGAAGCTACAGCTGAGTAAACTTGAGGAGAACACATTTTTCAGTAGAGCAGATTCCCTACCCGGTCCTTGGAGACCCCAGGTAGTCCATATTTTTGCTTCTTCCTGGGGAAACACTGCAGTAGAGTATTAAATCCTATGTGTTGTTGGAAATTCTTGTCCAAGTCAGTGAATCCACCGCTCAGTGGCTGCATTAGAATAACGATGACATAATGAAGACACTTTATTGATCCCTGTGGCGAAATTCTCTGTTCGCCTACCTCATCTTGCCCTCCATTACACTTGTAGGTGAGAGTAATGGCGCTTCTCCACTCCCACCAGAAACCCATTCATACCGGGGCCATACCGCAAACTGAAGAACCCGTAGTAGATTCCCATTAACCCAGGGATCGGCCTCGATTGGAATGCAGGAAGTGTGGGAGTGAGAGCGGTGAGTCTGTCCAGCAGCATGTAAGTCTCTCAATCCTGAAGAATCTCCACACTTACAGGAGATGTAACACCTCTCCAGATGGGTATTGCTGCAAGACTGCTCTCCACGGAAATGGGTAGACAGGAGACCTTTCTCAAAAGGATAGTTAATGGTGGCTGGCTCTTGGTGCAGGTAGCTCATAGTCATTCCTGAATCTCTCAGGGTAGGAGTGGCGAATGGGAAGTACCAATGGTGGGGATTAAAGGGGAAGACACGATGTTTGTGAAATACCATGGGTACGAGAATCGGGAAAGGTGTCTAATCCCTGAAAAGCTCTACCCACAGTAGGGTCTGAGTGGGCCAGTCTGTCTTAGACGTCATGTCACTTATGAGAGAAAGAGTGACTATTTAGGTATTTTCCAGAGATCAGCTACCCCACAGAAAACCAGAGGTGGAAAGTTTAGGTTCAGAAAGTACAAATCTTGACAAAGATTTTGTTTCAACTAACCAGTTGAGCATAAAGATTTACATTCACAAAGTACACAAATAGTTGGTTGAAACAAAATCCTGCTCTGGGTTTTTACTTTCTGAACCTGAAATTTCCACCTCTACAGAAAACAGCATAACACATTCCAGACAGGCACACGCCAACTTTTATTGGTGCATCGCACTTACTGTATCTCTCCCGCTGGACTGAGAGACTGAATGGATGAACTGGAAGTGGACAAGACAAGTTGTGATAGTGTCTGAAAGCAATAACTGATTACAGAATCAATCAACAAGCCACATCTATTAGGGTGGTGTAGTGACTCAGTGTTTACCACTGATTGTGGGTTTGATTCCCACCCCCTGTTCTGTGTGTGAAGTTTCCATGTACAGTGCTCACAAGTGGCTTCATCCTGCACTTACCAAAACACGTGTATAAGGCCAACTGGTATTTTCTATATTGCCAAAAGCATGTAAGCCTCTGCCCTACAAAAGACTGAAATCCCAGTGAAAATCTTTTCTTGTGTCTGCTTCATTAATCCTTGCTACACATGAATACGGTACTGATTGTGTATCAGTAAAAATCATTACATGCAGTATAAATGATCTTTAATTCCTTTGTATTATTTCCAGATTCTGGATTTTCTCTTATTCTTATCTTTCCCTATCTCAATGAAGCTTGCAGTAACTACAAGCCCAGATCGAGGCATCATTACGAGTATGAGTTTTGGAAGAAAATGAATTTCTCAGCTTAAATTATATTTTTCACTTTTCAGTGCAAGACATTATAAACTTCACGAGGTTTCAACTGCTGGCAGCAAACTATAAACTTATCCTGCCTGTTTTCATCACCCTGCCAAGGGCTGAAACACCTCACCATAATTCTTGAGAATTAGGTCATTAGAAGCATTAACAATATTCACAAGGGTAAACTAAAATGGTTGGGAATGAGTTTTAAATAATAGATTACCATGGAGTAAAAAAAAATAAATATAATAATTACAAACTGTAACACTGAAGCCTTGTTCATTTATTTTAAAAAGCCTTTGTTATAATACCCAAGTAATAGGATTACAAACACAGGGAACTACCTAAGTAGAGTTATCTAACATCATTCGGCAAAAATGTAACTTTTCTGTGTTAATTGCTCTGACATGGACAAGTAGTCATGTGATCTACCTATAAAAGCCTAAAAGTTGCATATTCAGTTGGCAACCCAAAAAAGACTGTCCCCCTCAGGATTGATGACCACTTTAATCCTTTTAAATGCAGTTTTCCAGGTAAACCAAACCCATCGCTAAAAGCAGTTGAAGTACTAATCCATCAATTTCCTTGAAACCACATAATCCTATTCAGGGTCACAGAGCCTACAATCCCAAAGCAGGGAACAACCCAGAATGGGGCACCAACCCATCACAGGGCACAACCCCGGATGGGGCACCAACCCATCACAGGGCACAGGGCAGGGAACAACCCAGGATGGGGCACCAACCCGTCACAGGGCACACCTATGGGCAAAGGAAACTACACAACAATAACAACACATGGAACCCTGGCAGAGACTTGAACCCAGGTACTAAAAGCTTGAGGCAACAGTGCTAATCACTGCACCGCCACGTTACGCCAGTGCAAAGCCCAGAGCCTCATTTCTACAGTTCGTCTCGTGGCAGCTGCGGTACCTAAGCACCCCGTGAATTCTACCCTTCTTCAGGCACTTTAAAAGACTGAACATGGTCCCTAATGCGAGAAAAAGCCAATTCCAGATATCCACCGTAGATGTGAGTAATTTAGGAAAAACATTATAGCGTCTAGATTTTTTTTTCTCAACTTGCGCAAGACGACCGTCTACTTCAGAGGAAGTCAGTTCTTCCGGACTGACTCCGGCGCCATTTTTGGAGTGGCAAAGCATGGCTGGTTTTCATAACACTGAGCTGTATTAAATTTAAATTGTCAATTCATTGATACACTGTCTTTTAAATGTATTTAAACATTTTAACTATTTTTCAGAAATATTTTATGTTACTGCCTGCTTGAAGCCTATAACAAAGCTGCGAGTTATTTAGCTTTTAGTTTCACGCTTGTTGTCTGACCTGAACTATACTTTTCAAAGTGGGCGCTGTTTTTTCAAACACCCAGCGATGGTAATATTGTAGACCCCTGCAGATCAGCTGCTAGTTACAAACACCACTCTAGTGTGTACGCAGCATGGATTTCTCGAAATAAAATTTGAGATGAGTATGAATTTATTAATAAGAGTGTTTGAAATATTTAAGCCACCTGGCAAATGGACGGTATAATCATATGTGAAATTGTGTGGAAAGACTTCAAAAAGATTCAGTTACATGCGGAAGGGCAGAAAAATCACACGCCTACTCTTTTTTTCCTTTGCGAAAGCGCATCACTCCGGCTACTCCTCGGCAGACAAGCCAGCATCTCACTAAATGCACTGACACAGGAAACAGCGACCCGAGGTATTTCTTTTTATAATGAAAACCATATTGCATCCTATTGGGACTCTTGCGAATAACAGTATTTAGACCGAGGTACATTTACAGCTGGACGGGCACGGCGGTATTTTTGGACTCCACCTGTTACTATAACAAAGTAATTAAATCAAATAGTGTTGTTCTTTTGTAAAGCGATTAATGATATTATACGACTGCCATCAACCATTAATCTTCAAGGGGGCAATAATCATAGTTTAAATAACTAATATTTTTTATTAATCGTGTACTTTTATAAAGTTCCGGAATTTAGCATTCACTTTACATAAGTAACACAATGTTTTTAAAAATGTCCCTGCGTTGCTCCGGAAAGTAAACATGGTTTTAAGAGTGATGACAGATTATGATAACGGTTTTTCTCACTTTCTCTGTTTATTATTTTTCTTTTATTTTCTTAGGGATGGATCCCCTGGTGGCCCAGTCTGAGCTGAATGGCGAGGACAGCTCTGGTTCCGATGGGGCGTCGGTGTTCAGCGTTAGCATACCCCCAACAGAGACTGACCGCTTTGGGTTTCTCCTGGGGACCGAATCCACTGTCGGGTCAGTAACTCAGAAGAAGGAATAATATTAATGTTAAAGTTATCAAAAATATTCGTCAGTTATTCTCTTTATATTTACCTCTGTTACTTTTTCTACCTCAACATCCTGGCATGTTGTCATAGAAACAATCGCACCGTCAGTGTGTGGTTTTCCTGTTTCCTGTTTTTGGTGACAGCTAAACATGTTGTAACCTTGTTCTGTATGCAGCAGATGCTTTGTCTTTTTTAACATGTTACTGACAACATAACGTAGACCTAATGATTATGCAATTGTTTAATTAGGAAGAAGAGGCACAAGCAATAATGTACTTGGTTTTCTGGCCTTGTATGGGTGAATAGATCAGGGATGTAGCTTAGATCTGACTTAGTCAGCCAGCTCCACCCTGCGATGCTGGCGGCTAATCAGACGATAAAAGCAGATGCAGTCATTTATGTAGTGATCTGCTGAGGAGGTTGTCATAAATCAAGGGAAGGAAAACTGGCAAGTCTTGAAAATGTCAAATGGCACACATATCCTAGTCTTTCAGTTACTGCTTGACAATAAGAATTTTATGTAGGCTTGGTGAGAATTTAAAAGTAATATGAGGTCAAACAACAAAGATTTGCCCTTCAGCCTATGCTCACGCACACTCAAAATTGTGACTAAATGTTACAGGCCAATAAACCAAAACTTATCGCCGTTGAAAGTCTCAGATGTTTAAAAGTAGAAAATAGTTTCCAGATGGTGGAAGTGAAAGGACTTACCCTGTGTGTTAAGGTGCAACATAGGGCAGCAAATGAAATCCAGTCATTCCAGTCCTTGGCGACCCACAGACAGTCCACTTTTTTTGCTCCCTCCAAGCAGGGAGCAAAAATGTGGACCGAGGACCAGACTGGGAAGCACTTTCTTAAGCAGTCAGGACGTGTTCCTGAAGTATGACAGTATGAGTTTGAAAATGTGATTGTGTTGATTTGGTTGTGTTATCTTTGCGTGACAGGAGCGAGGGACCGCCACCTGAGCTGGTCCGGCAGAGAGAGGCAAAATGGCTGAACATTATCATGCAATGGGACCGCATCCTGCTGAAGAAGACCAATAAAGTGAGACTAGTTGAACTGAAGAAGGGTGCATTTGCTTCAAGTATAAGCATTTCCCCTATAGTACTCATGCAGGCCAGTGTGTCAGGTTCAGTAATGCTGACTCAAAATGAGCGCTGAAAATATATTTTCTTTTAAAAAGCATAAAGTTTCATATTGACTGTGAAAGGACTGCAAGTTATGCCAGTCTATTAGATTCAAGCCAAAAGGTGCATGGGTGGTCACAAAACACAAAAATAAGGTAAAGAAAAACAGACTGGATTTATTTTAATGCAGAAACAGATTCTCATACACCTCACCTAATATAGGTCCTCATCCAGTGTTGTGCACTTGTTGGTGGTCATGTGGGTGTTAAATTATAGTTTAGGTAACCTTAGCTGATTTAAAACTATCAAGGCAGCATGTGGCTTAGTGGGCTAAGCCTCTGTGCCTGTGATTGGAAAGAATTTCCCCACAGGGATCAATAAAGTATCTATCATTATTATTACTATGAAGAAGACCTGTAAAGGTACATTTATTATTCTTGAGAAATAAAGGGAGCAGCTCTTCTATGTTTCCTACTAATTTTGGCAGGGGAATATGGATTTTTAAACATTTTTAAATGTTTGTTTCTGTGTATGCTTTAAAAATTCTGTCAAAATTCTGTGTTGTTTTAATGGCATTCCTGCCATTTCTCTCAGGTGAAAGAGCAGTGTCGAAAAGGTATCCCAGCATCCCTCAAGGCCCGATGCTGGCCACTTCTTTGCCGTGCCACAGAGAGGATGAAAGCAAATGAAAAACTTTACGAGGTAAATACATCTTTCCTTACCTGCTTTTGTGCCTGTCCTGGCATTTCAGAAATGTGTCTATAGCACGGAGAAGGGAAGCACCGATACGATTTTTCAGTCCTGATACCGATAATAATACCTGAGCTTTGGGTATCAGCTGATACTGAGTACCAATCCGATACCAGTGTTTAATTAATAAGCAGTATGTTTCTCTGGGTGGAAGACACTGGGATTATTCTTTTATGTGTAAGGTAATGTCAGGCTTGACTGAAACATTGCTTTCCTAACTTAGTAAAACAAAACATAAGAAATAAACAGATATATTAATAATTCTTTGCTTGAAAGGTCTCTACAGAGGAATAAAACCTTGACTGTATTGGTCATTTGGTTGCAAATAAATAATTTATCTAAATAAAAATAGACTGCCAAATTTAACATTCGTTTTCAAGAATGCTATCAAAGTACCCTTAACTTTCACAAAATATCGTGCTAAATTATAATTAAATAAAATAATCAGTTTTAAGGTGTCATTATTTTCATCCACTAATCGGGTGATTAAGACTGACTGTAGGTTATGTACGCAGAGGATGGGTGCCTACTAGCATACTATTGTCTTGCGGAAAAGAAAAAGAAAAAAAAAAGATGCATCTAGTTTTTCGGCAGTGGTAAACCAGAGGCATTTTCACCACTGCAACATGCATCTGATTCCCCCCCCCCAAATCAGAAAATATTAGTTATCGTGTTTCGATTGGGTGTAAAGAAATCCCAGAGTATTGTTAATATATAACCCTTTACCTAAGAATCACTGCAACGTATAATGCGTGGCTTGGAGTGGATTAACCTGTTTATACCACAGTTAAGTCATATTTGGCTTTGTTTGTACCTGAAGGCATTATTTTCATATTTACAAACCATAAATGAATTTATTAGTAAAACTATCATTTAGGCTTAAAAGTGTAATCCAGCATACCACAGTATTTCCTTTCCTGTCTTTTTGTTGGACTTCAAAATAAAATAAGTGCTGATTTTTCGAATACCATCGAAATACCACATACATGTGCCACAGTGTATTGTCTGGACGGTCTGAAAAATTGGACGTCACCAAGCCCACTACTGTTAAATATTAGTTTTATAATCACCTAAGCCACTGTAAATTAGTTGCGTTTAATTTGCAGTACTACCGCCACCCATCAAAACACTGGTTTTGTAGATATTGCAAGTAGCCTTAGAACTTGTTGCCGTAGCAACTTCAAGCCTGAAATACCTCCAGACTGCTGAGTTTTTACCTCCCTTCATGCTGGTTAGTGCTCGTTCCAGCAAAATGTACGTGTCTACTGGTGCACTGCTGATGCATGAGGCAGCACACACACACGGATGTAAACATACAGTAACGTTGAATTGGTAGGCCCCATTGTCACCGATTGCAGTGCAGCAATTTTGTTTATTGGATGAATATCCGATATCAGTATAGGATTGGAGCAGCCCTACCACAGACAGGGATGTGCAAAAGGGATCTCCTGCCTTTTCACTGTGGAATGTACTTTGGAATATTTCCAGGGGAGGAACATGGGAGGCATCGGAAAAAAATTAAGGCTGTTGACTTATTTATACGTGCATTTGGGATAACTCTGTCCCACATTATATAATCAACATTATTTAGAGTCAATGAAGGGGGGGGGGGGGTAGGGGCACCCAGGCCTCTCATTGGCTCCTCCTCTGCTTCTGTTGTCATTCTTTCCGGATATACTCTCTTCTCTTTAAGGGTGAATTACTGGCTGAAAGGGCAAGAACCATATATCTGGACACACCTGTTTTAGGACAGCGTTGTCAGTAAAGTTCTTTCCCTTTGCCCTCGACCCTTTTCCCAGAAACTTGATAAGGCACCTGCCCTGCAGACGTGGGTGGATGTGATCGAGAGAGACATCGACAGACAGTTCCCCTTCCATGAGATGTTTCTCTCCAGGGACGGCCACGGGTAACAGTTTCTTTTTAGCGCCGTTGCAGACACGGTGATCCCTGCAACCCCGCCCCGGACAGGAAAATGTGCATGAAAAGGCAACATTACAAAATGGATGGGAGAATAAAAAAAACTGCATAAAGATTTCTTTCAGTCTTTCAGATTATTTTTTGGGGCAATTAATTGGGTACTATACTTTTTCTTATTAAATTATATGACGCGATGTTTAATATTAGATTTGCGCCGATTTCCCTCTTCCTCCCTAATAAGAACCTATTTAGAATCAATATACCCTTAAGTACCTAACAATATCTAAAATGCCTTTTTTTGGACAGGCAACAAGGGCTTTTCCGGGTCCTGAAGGCATACACTCAGTTCAAGCCAGAAGAGGGTTACTGTCAAGGCCAAGGACCCGTAGCTGCGGTGCTTCTCATGAACATGCCTGCTGAGGTGCGGTCGTGTACCATCCATGGGTTGAAAGGCATATACGGGATACAGGTCGTTTTTGTGTTAAAGCGGTTTTCTCTTGTTAAGGAGGCTTTCTGGTGCCTGGTGCAGATCAGCGAGCAGTATCTACCTGGATACTATAGCCCTCTGCTGGTGAGCTCCTCGTACTACATCCACTGACATGGGTCTTGGATTAGCTACATCACAATCGTGGGTCCACCATTTCTGGATTAAATTCCCAATCCCCCCACAGGAGGGAGTGCTCTTTGACGCAGGCATCCTGAATGGAGTGCTACGCAAGGTATGCCCTGCCGCTCACAAACACCTGAAGAAACACAGTGTGGAGCCACTTATGTTCGCTACAGACTGGCTTATGTGCCTCTACACTCGGCACCTGCCCTTCAACACCCTGCTCAGGGTCTGGGACCTGTTCTTCTGCTACGGTCGGTCTCCCTGTCTCTTAGTAGCACATACACTCAAAATGCTAAAAATTCTCCTGGAGTGCCTCCATCTGCAGCCCGTAGATGCCTGACTCTCTCCTCTGCCGGCAGGCGTGCGGGTGCTCTTCCAGGTCGCGGTGGTTTTGGTGCGTAAGTGCCTGGGAAAGCAGGAGCTGAGGGATGAATGCGACGGGCAGATGGAGACCCTGGAGAGACTCCGAAGTGTCAAGGACCGCATCTCCATGGAGACGGATGTTTTCATAGAGGAGGTGGGTTGCCACACACTTGTTGTCCGCCCAGTCCTTCACTTATGCAACTCTGTTAAGATAAACCGCTGACAGCTCCTGACTTACTTCCTCTAGGTGTGCTCAGTACCGTTCTCAGGGAAGGATTTAGAGAGAGAGACCGAAAAGGAGATGGAGAGGTGGAAGAAAGAGCGTCCATCTTCGACCTTCAACCCTTGCGTTCGTTGCCACGGATACCGGGCGGCTTGGGTTAAAGGGAGAGAGAAGGAGGAAGAGTGTCAGAGAAGGGAGCGAGAGATTGGGAATCTCTCCGTACCCGTCTCGCGGTCTCCCTCCTCTCTTTCGCCGTCATTTCTTCGAAAGAAGTGGAGAAGGGGCAGCAAAGCAGAGATGAGCGAAAAGGAGGGGAATGGTGGCAGAGAGGAAAACAAGTTGAAGGAGGTTGTCGAGCTAAAGGACAAGGAAGAAAAGGAAGCCATAAATAATGATGGCAACCGAAGAAAGCCTTCAGAGTACAGCAGTGAAGACGCGACGCTCAACCGAAAGGGAACAGGGCAGGAATCTAAACAAGCCGCTGCAGACTCATCCGGCCAAAACCTGGAGCTTTGCAGTGGTGCTGCAGACCTCTCTCAGTCCCAGAACACATGCAGTCTTAGCGAAATGCTAAACAGTTGTGGTGGGGTGAGCACAGACTGCGCATCTGAGGCTCAGGACAGTACGAACACACCCGCAGCCCAGATAGAGACCCCAGAAAACCAGACGGGGGATAATGCAGTCGCAGACCACATGTCACAGCTTGTCTCCATGCAGACGGGGTCCGTCTTCAGCGAGACGGTGAATTGTTCAGCAGACCAGGGTGAACCACAGAAACCTCCATGCGACAAGGCTGATGAGACTGCTGACGAGACTGCTGACAAGACTGCTGACGAGACTAGAAAACTTTCTCAAGAAAACTGCCAGTCAGAGCCATCAGAGGCAAGAAAGCTCATTTCCCCAAATAGCTGCCCAGAGTCTGATGCCAAAGATGCTGGGAAATTGAATAATAACACTGAGGAAAAGCCAGAGGAAACAAATGTTCAAAATACTGAAGAACTAGATGTGGGAACAGAGGAATGCATTAAGACGCAAGACGACTGCAGGCAAAGCTTTGTAAAGGAGACAAGTACGCTGCTTGAAGATTCAAGCACAAACTACCCAGATCTAAATGAAACCCAACAGGAAAATGACCAGCCAGTGCAGTATTCCTTCCATCCTTCTGAAGATATCAGTGAGAATGTCACAAAGACTCCTGAGATGACTGGAGAACCGTCAACAGCAGAAAACACTGAGAAAGGTGACGGCTTAGACATTCCGCCGCACCACCGTCAGATCTTCCACGTGGTCCAGGAATCTGACATTTCTAGCATCTCTTCAGTAGATGAGTCCAAGTTATCAGTACAAAAGCATGCAAACGAAGAGGCATCCTCAGAAGACTCTCCCCAAAACGATCCATTGGCCAGCAGAACCATTATGACTGCAATTTCAGACCAGCCAGCCTGCAATGGAGACACAGAAAAGCAGCCCGCAACCTTTGCAAGTGAGAGTGATGAAGATCATTCTGATGATGTCACCCAGATCGAGCCACCTTCAGAGCAAAATAACGATCAAATCCCGGTAAGGAGCTCTGTGGACCCAAACTTGCAGGAAAATTTGCAGGGTACAGGACAGTCGTTGGGTGAAAATCCTGGTCAAAGTTCAGAGGTGGACACTATTTCGTCGAAGGGGCAAGATTTGACAGAAAAAAGTCCCTGTTCAACCCATGAGACCATGTTGCAAGTGTCAGGAAGTGAGATTATAACAGCCATTCAAGAGGAACAAAAGCCCTTAAATTCTCAAGATGCAGATGCACCTCAAGTTGAAAGCAGACCTCCAGAGAGCTCAGTCATAGCAGTACCATCGGCAGAAGGAAGTGCAATGGAATACGAGCAGCAGAATCTGTCTTCTGCTGATATCAGAGAGGAAACACCTCAACAGCCTAGTCTGGGTCCAGTTCAGCAAACATCAGACCCACTTTGTTCAGCAGAGGACGGGGTAAGAGGATCATTGGACATGTGTGGGACCAAGACGGAGACACCTGAGCGTACTCCCCCTGAATTAAGTCACCAGAATGCAGCACTCGCGACGGGGATGGAAGAACCAGCCGAATCACAAAATGATCAGGGATGCATTGCGGAGCAGTCAGCTGCATCTCACACGGAACAAATTGAGCTTGAAGCAGAAGTTGGCTCTAAGGACCACTGTAAAGAGACAATGGAAGCAGACCGAGAAGAAAAGGGACAGGACAACAACAGGCAAGACGGCGAAACATATTCAGATGCAGAACATTCCTGTCCTGAATCGAAGGACACGTCCTGTGAAGAAACTAAGAGCTCAACCCCACCCAGCACACAAACATCACAAGGAGAACCTCCTGGGACATCCATGGTCTCTGCAATGACAGAGGCACTTCCAGAAGAGCACGGCAAGGATGAGGCCGTCAAGGTGTCTGCTACACTTGAGAACCAGAAATCAAGCGGCACTGGGGAATATAAACTTCGCAAGGCATCCAGCTCCAGAACCACACCGCCCAGAAGGCTGTCGGAGGACACGTTCAAAGAGCCGGAAAGCACCAGATTTTACAGTGGTCCCAGTACTGCTATCTCCACCAGCAGTTCTGCCGCTAACCACACAGGTGGTACCAGAGCTACCACGGATGTTCAGGACACAGACAAACTCGACACTGACCACTATAGCACTGAGCACAAAGACTCTTCAAAACGCTTTGGCCTCTTTCGTAGGTTTCGGGGCGACCATGCCACGAACACCGAGGGGGGCGCTAAGGGCAAGACCAAGATGACAGTGCCAACAATACTCATACAGGACTTCAGTGAGCACGTGAGCGAGCAAGAAGAAAGACTGACTGCCAAGGAGAGGAGAAAGAGGAGGAGGGAGGAGGAGAGGAGGAAAAAAGAGGAGGAAAAGGCACGGAAGAAGAGAGAGAAAGAACTGGAGAAGGAAAAAGGAAAGGAAAGGAGGAAACCGCAGACGAGGGGGAAGAGTTTTCAGCAACACAGCAGCACCAAGACTGACCATGTTGTTCCCTCCCTTGGAAACAACTCTAACACTCCAGGTTCCAAGCGAAACTCTGCTCCATATTTTGATACTTACTTCTGAGTGTTGGGGTGGATGGCACTAAGTATGGAAGGGACAGACTGTGAAATGCCTTAATACTTAAAAATGTTTAAAAAACAATTTTTTCTATAACTTTTTTCAAAACTGACAAAAAAATCCCGGAAATGTGTATAGAATGTAAATAAAACAGATGTCTAGAAAACAGTACTTTAATCTTGCATTTGTCCTAATTCCTAGAATCCATTATAAAATGTACAAAATTTCAGATATTTCCCTTATTTATTTTTTATATCTTTATACCAACATCATGGTGGTAGAAAGTGTCATTTTTTCTCAGTAGAGAAATAGATTCTACTCAGTGTGCATATGTTGGAAATCCGTCCTTTGAGGTCTCAGCAGAATGTGCTTTGGCACAGTGACCTTCAAGGCCCATCCACCTGCAGGAGATGCTCCTTCACACTGCAGCGTTTCCTTCAAAAACTGGTCAGTCAGCACCAGCTTTCTCAATGTCACAGACCCTGCCGCCTGGCAGCCCACGGACCTCCTACATGTCCCGATCACTGTGGAGCAAGTGACGTCACGGGGACGGGGAGCCGTCCTCGTCCTCGCTGTCACTGGCCAAGACCTCCTGGCTCTGCAGTGTCCTGTTGGACATCTGGGAAGGGGTAGGCAGCACCGAGCCAAAGAAGAGGGAGCGGAACTGGTGGGAGGCAACATGAAAAAGGGACAGGAGCAGGCAGGATGGAGGGAGTGAGTCAGACACGAGATCTGCCAAGTTCATGTGAAAGTAAGAGATTATACAGCAAAATAAGGCCCACAGTTAAAAGGGTCCTACTGTGCTCATTTTCATGGTTTGTAATTTTATTTTTGGGGTGTACTAGAATAGACTTACACGCTTCAATGTTCCACAAACACATAATTTTTCTCATACTGTACATCTCTATTCACTCTATAACTTTGTCTGAAATGGTCTGTTAGAGCTTTAAGCCTCACTCCCAGTGAGCCTATTGTGCTCTGATTGGTCAGCTCGCCCTACACGTTCCGCCAGTCTTGCGGTCTGCAGACAGATCCTTGCAGGTAGGCGGCCAATAAGGACTATGTTATGAGGTGACCTCACCATGTCACGGAAGCAAGGGCTGGAATTCCAACGAGGTGTTTCAGGCAGATTAGAGAAGAGTGGTTTCTGTGGTGAGAGTTACTCTCTTTGTCGTGTACTTTGGGCCTTAAGAATTTGCAGACCGTTTACATGCACATAAAGCTATATAACACGCTAAAGGAAAGGAAGAAACAGGAAAGCATCATAAGGCCCTTTAACGGCAGCTACGCTCACCTTCTTATTGGGTGGTCGGCCAGATTCCTCCACTGGTGTCTCCTCTGCTCCCTGCTGCCCATCCTCGTCCTCACACTCTCCTCTGGACTCGTGCTGGTCTCCGGCGGCTCCATGGAGCTGAGGTGGAGTCAGAGCGTGCCGAGGTGGCCCCGGCCAATCGGCGTCTCCGGCGAGCTCGCTGGCCTCCATGGCAATGATGTAATCGATGTCGTCATTCATGAAGTCGTCCGCTATAGGTGGCTCTGAAACTCTGCAGGGAAAAGGAAACTTCCACTAATTAAAAAAAGCAGCAGCAGCAGACCATAATAAGCTAACTTAACAACCATTTTGTTACTAAAATTCAAAGCAGTAACATTCACCCATTAAGCATTTTTTTGGCAGCAGGAAAGCACTTTTATTAAAAATTATAAAAAATTATTAAAAATACTGCAGCACTTAGCCAAAGTTCTGTTATCATATAGTGTAGTACTGCCTTTAGAGTAACCTACCGTCTCATATTGCTGTTGTGGTTCCGAGGCTGACCTTCCTCAGACAGGGTTGCCAGCACAAAGTTTACCTCCAAAACGCTATCTGTGAGGCTCAATACCATAGGCCTGACCACAGCAGACAAAACAAAGAGATAGGCGTCACTGGGCATGCATCTTACCACAGCTACCCGTTAACGAGACCACAGAGAGTAACGCAGTCGACATCCTAGCAGAAAGGTGATCTAAGAGATGTCGTTGAGTGACAAACAGCGCTCCGCTAATCTGGGTTTCGGCAGACGTGAGGGCGGACATCGAACCACGCGCCATACAAGCCGTGTACCTGCCGGGCTCATCAAAGTACATGGAGACAGGGAGACCAGAGGACTCTGCGAACACCAGCAGCCCCTAGAAGTCAGCGAGGAAGCACATGAGCGTGTTTTTCAGCAACTAAAGAGACGGCCGTCTGCATCGAATCCCTCTCCATCTCTCACCCTCAGCTCCTTGAGGCAGAAAGTGATGCATGTGTGCGTGTTGACAACGAATCTGTCAAACTCTTCTGCGCTGAGGCAGAACTCCGTCATCATGGCTTTGGACTGTTCTGGAAAAGAAATGGAAAAAGCAGGGGCGGAGCTGGATTATACAGGTAGCATTACACCCTTACAAGTACCATGCTTTGGCTACATCACACGCAGCAAATACATGTGTTTATTTCTGTGTAAAAGGATGACTTGATCAGGGCACAAACCTGCTTCGTCCTCGACGTGATTCCTGAACAACACCCTCTCGTCATTCACGGACACACGCACTTCTTCCAGCGATGGAGGGAAGTGAAGCACTGTATCCACCAGTAGCCTGGAAGAATGGGAGGAATGGTGGCCGTACGAGGGGCTCGGCACAGGTGACTTCGAGAGAGACGTCAAGACAGAAAGCGGGGCACGTGTGCAGGCCTACGCACTTGGGCTGGGCGGTGAGCATGTTGGCACAGCCCTCTTTGTCGAACACGGCCTGCAGGCTCTCGCTGTCCTGGAATGAGAGGTTGTGCGTCTTCAGCAGCCCTATACGGGGCAGAGGGGGGGACAGATGTCTCTCCACAACCGCTTGGCAGCCAAAGGCAGGAAGCGGCAGCATTTCTGACGCCCCCCCCCCCACCTACCATGTTTGCAGTGCAGGGTGAAGGTCAGGCGGCTCTTCTCCATGTCCAGCTCGATACGACACTTTTCCACCGTCTTCTCCAGGGAGGAGAGGGACTTGAACACGGCCTGCACAGACTGGGAACGAGTCGATGGTTTCAGTACAGTGGTACACAGTCATGGAATTAAAAGAAAAGTGTATGTATATATATATACAAAAAAAAAAAAAAAGTCACCATTTCAATTTTTCATTGGACCGCCTTTAGCTTTGATTATGGCACACCTTTGTCCTGGCATTGTTTCCACAGGCTTATGCAACATCTCACCCTTTATTTACATCCAAATTTGCATTCATTTCTCATCCAAGATCCTGTATTAACATGTGAGTTGAACCACTTCATAAAGCCGCCGTCATCACACCCCAAAGACCTTCAATGAGGTTAAGGTCATAACTCTGAGGTGACCAAGTCATGCGTGAAAATGATTCCTCATACTCCCTGAACCATTTTTTGACAATTCGAACCCAATGAATCTTGGCATCCTTGTCCTGGAATATGCCCATGCCAACAAGGAAGAAAAAATCCATTGATAATGGATGGAGGTGTAACCTGGCCATTCAGTAGATTCAGGTACTCAGCCGACTCCATATATATATATATATATATATATATATATATATATACACACACACACACACACACACACACACACACACACACACA
>JAODJW010028878.1:0-18700 GCA_026777045.1 Hyperopisus bebe | reverse complement strand
GATTAATTAAAAGTCAGGTTAATAGCAGGTTTTTCTACAAAATAGATAAGCGACAAGACTTTTGTCAGGGACTGTATGTTCTTGTTTTATCGGGTTCATTTTGTGTTTAAATGCTAAAAAAAACATATTTAAGTGAAATTTTTGGGGCCGGGAACCAATTAATTGGTTTTCCATTATTTCTTATGGGGTAAAATTCGATCAGAACTCAAACTTTTTAGGATTCAATCCGGAGTTCTGAACGGATTAAATTCGAGTTCTGAGGTACCACTGTATATCACTCAAGCCTAATATAATGAGCATTCAAGGAAATTTTACATGGAAGTACTTACTGATGACATTTGCTCTCATTTCTTGAAGGATGTAATAAATAGAGGTTTATAGCTCCTGAAAAAATACGGGTAACTCTTAGCCAGACTAGTTAACAAGAAAATAACAGAACCAATTGGCTTTTACAGTTTTTTTTTTCATTGCTTTGGACAAAATTTAAAATCTTTGTATCATTAACTAAAGTCATACTGGTCAAAATGTTTAGTCAAAATATACTATGAAAGTATTTTAAGAATTAAAATCGATCAGTTTACTCAATTTACTTCATTGTCATTTCTCTATATCTGGAAGCTTAGAAAAAAATTATGTTACAGTAAAAATTTGCACAGTGTCTTAGGTAGTTATGTTGGAATGAAGGAGGCCAACTGTACATCATGTGTTGTCCTGTTGCTCCTGCTGGTTTGGCCACATATTTTCATCTACATCACATCTGATATGGCCTCTTGCATTACACCGAGGAAAAAAAATCTTGTATGCGTCAGTCACACTCTACAAGAATCTGCTGGGATGTCATCACTTGCAGTGAGTAAAGAAACATAGATGTGTGGCTGGTGACAAGCAGTTACTGTTTTTATCATCCAATAAAACCTCTATTTTTCAACTATACAGTTCATCATTGAAGGAACCTTTCTGACCACTGCATTAACATTTTTGTATGTGATGACTTACACCATGCACATATGTTTAACCATTTTGCAGAGTAGTAGTAAACAAATGAGCAGCACATATATCATTTTGGAAACACGACTAATACAACAGATTTTTGGACTAATTCAAAGTGAATATATCTAATCCCATGAGAGCTGAATTTGTAAATTAATAATTAACAATGTGAAATTACATTCTGTTGTGAGAAACTGGCCTAAGGGTGTGCAGATTTATATATGTGGTTATGAGAAGTACCATTTTAATTTGAGAATTTGTCCAAAGCAAACGAGTAAAACTGTAACTAACTGGTATGTACCTGCAATGAGGTAGGATACACCAAGACTGCCATCTGCAAGTGAACTGACCAACAAACATTCTAGGCTTTTCCATCTTGCTCACAGGTGATCCCCACTGAACATGCGTTAGAATGACTTGTTGGTTTCAGAACTGTTTACTGTGGTATGTTTGTCAAAAGTTAACAAACATCCAGCTTATGAATTCCTGAATTACTCTAAAGTAGGACAACAAGCCGTGTTACTGTATTAAGCCACTTCATTAATCCCAGTGCTGACTAGAAGAAGCACAATCAGGAAGTTTAGCTGAGATTGTCATTATATGTGAAAGCATTGAGATGACACTTTATTGATTTAAGGATATTATTGTGTATTTCATCTTATTTTGCCTCAAAGGAGATCAAGATAATTAAGTTATGCAAGAACCAATGGATACCTATGAACTTTGTTATTGTCATTGTTACTATAATTGGCTTAAAATGAAGTTATTTTTTACCTCTCGTTACTTTCCCTGTTTTAAGAGTGAGAAATGGGTATTATCTTAATGGGCACAAAATGTGCCGGGTTGATAAGCACAGCTCTTATGTGCATGAAGCACAAGTGAATGATCAATAAATCAGTCAAATTTGGTAAGATTTACCAAGCAGGAATGTTAAATGGCAGAGTAGTGGTGTTTATTATAATGCATTATAGATGTTTGCCTTATAGCTTTTCGGCATTCTTGTTGTATAGGACAAATGTGTTCCTTAGGCATTGTTCAAGCAAACATTTTTGTTGCTTGTACATGTACAATGTAAGTATTTGCATTTGCATGTTTGATGCTGCCCATTGTGTCATTGTAGGCTAGGGCTGGGGAGCTCCTTCTAAAAAGGCATTCAAATTTTTATCATGTGGTGATGTCATTTATCATTTGAAGAAATTCGAATGAACAATTATGCTACATACCCAACTCATCATCACACAGTAGCCCAAGCCAACCAACTGTGAAAGGTGAAACCTACAGTGTTGGCCTTTGCTGCATGATGTTATTTTATTCAGTAGGATACTGCCACAAGCATTATTCGGGCTTAACACTGTGTATGGGGAGAAACCGGGTTACCCCAAGTCTTACACATCTATGTAAAATTCTATACCTGAGACGTGCTCATGGTTAATGTGAAGGAGGTTAAAAAATAGATTCCATTGACCACTGAGAACATGAAAAATATTTAAAATTTGTAATCCCCAGGCAGGGAAGGTTAACTCTGCAGCACTGTCAGAGCTAAGGTTACCCATGTGTTTCGCATG
Source organism: Hyperopisus bebe (assembly GCA_026777045.1). Taxonomy (NCBI): domain Eukaryota; kingdom Metazoa; phylum Chordata; class Actinopteri; order Osteoglossiformes; family Mormyridae; genus Hyperopisus; species Hyperopisus bebe. The sequence goes on along the minus strand of JAODJW010028878.1, from coordinate 16,145 downwards.
CTACTAAAACAAAGACCAACAAACTGTCTATCCTAGATAAACCGAAATCTACTGGAAGGTTCAGCAAAGCAGACAAAAATTGTGAAGAGATTCAAACAGGAAAAACTGGCATGCTGGACTGGGGAACAATTTTATTGATGTGTCTGTAGATACTGTAATAGGAAAAGTTTCCCTCAGTGTTACCTAATATGACAATTTTTTTCTCAGGATCCACAGAAGAGGCCATTACTTGTGCCTCCATCAGTCTGCTGAATGTTTTCATGTTGTTTAATTTAATTCCTGATGATTTATTTACTGGTATGTATACACACTTTCATTTGTTTCCATGGTTTCCTTATATTTCCTGCATACACTGATAAAAGGCGACAAGCAATTGGGTGACCTGTGATGTTAAGCGCGTGATCTGACATTCCTGCATTGTTTCATTATAAAACTCCATGTTTTACAGGTATAGCAAGGAAGATTAAAGATCAGGCTCACAGACTAGGAAGTGGAATCCTTATCATTTATATAGGCACATGTAAGTTTTTAAGTGTGCTTACTAGCCAGCACTAAAACAGAAGAAACCAGGTAGGCAGTACCTGGTAAAATATGCTGTGGTGCATCTATTGCAACAGACATCTGCATGCCCATTGTGCCTCAGGACTATAGGCTTTAAAATCAGGGCTCAGTTCCCACCGGAGACACCAGGGGCCTGTACTGTGAAGCGGGGTTACTGGCTTATCGGGTAATTTGTCGGATTTAAGGTAGTCTGGGCAAAATGTAAATGAATGAATATGAAGTCCATTTAAACTGTGGTCCCTTAAATCCGACAAGTTACCCTGATAAGCCAGTAAGCCCGCTTCGTAGTTCAGGCCACAGGTCCCTGTAAAATTCAAAAAGGTGAAAAACAACACTTATTAAAACAAAGACATCAGAATTAGAGCAAAAATCAGCTAATCAGCTGTCCAGTACTGGGGGGTATTTTCCGTACGTCGCTTCAATCATCTGAGATCTTAGTCTTGGATGAGTTAATGCCGGTGAAACTCATCTGGGATAAGTCGGTTTTTCAAAGACAGGTGTGTAGTACATTAGTCTAGCTGAATCCATTCATCCAAGATGATTGCGTGCCCCTGAATTGATTGAAATTACACCATATATATTGAGTCTAGAAAACATGATCAGTAAGTCTTTGAGAGGCTGCAACAAAATGACGAATGAAACGGTGCACCTTTTCACACAAGCGGAGCAGGACCAGTTCAAGAACTAATATGCACAAAGGGTAACATGGCAAAAGCAGCCCAAACCAGAAAAGACGGCTGGCCGACAAATTAAACATGGAAGTAGTGTTCATATATAAAATACACACACACACACACACACACACACACACACAGACACAGGATACAATATTCCCCCTTGGCTAGAGCAGTAATTTTCGAGAAGAAAGGGCAATAAAGGATCTTGCCGATTGCGCAAAACCCTCTCTATATGGAATTCTCTTATAATTTGCACGTCAATATGAATTGGTCACTCATTCATGAATGGCGAGGCCATGACTAAATGGATTTCCATGCACGGATACTGATTAAGTGTGTGAGCTAATCCTTGTTTATGTAGAACAAACCTGCTCTGAGCAGGTTTGACAATTTGGATGTGCTACTATGACAACACATCCAGCAAGAGTAACCGACAGATCCAGGATCATGCCAAATCATCAGCAATTACATCCGGCTAAACCAGTAATCCATGAATGAAAAATACCCCCCTGGTGTTTCCTACCTATGGTCCATAACACAAAGGGCAAAATGAGGAGACAGGAAGATGACTTCAAGGAGCAAACTGTCTTTGTTTTGTATGATTGGCATTTTTTCCAGTAACACTTTATTTGAATAGTCTGCCGACAGGGGGTTACCAGTTCAGCTGTTTCACTGTGTCTTTAGATGTTTAACAGAATATACAATACACAGAGTATATGTAGCAATTCATGAACATGCATTTACATTTCTAAAATAACTGAAATCAATTTGACTACTCAGTCGATGTTATATCAATGGTTGACTGTCAACTAATAAGCTGTTGAAATACTACAAATACTCTCTATACCTTGTGTAAGCGGACTATCCAAATGAATTACCTTTTTTTCTTATTTACAGTCCTTCTATAGGTGTTTGAAAGTATAATTTGCAGCATTGAATGAGAAGCATTTCTTTTATAACCCATTTTAAACTGAATTATATTATATAGGACCACTAAACATATCTGTTTTTGTGCCATGTCTTTTGTCATGACTGACTCTACTCTTACTTCTTTTCAGTTGCAATCATTGAGTTTACAACAAATTATTCCCCATACACCACTGAGAAAGTAGTACTAGGATACTTTGGTGGTGTATTTATAGCTACAATGATCTTTACAGTTTCTTTGCAAGGTAAGTACTATTAGAGGTCAGTGGAATTAGCTACAGAAATGTTTCTTTGTTCATCAAACAGATGTAAAACACAATTAAATAACCCAGGAAAAGTAATGATACAGGTCACTTGCAATTATGATATCATTCTTCCATCCAATTACGTTAATATCAGAAAAGAGAGCCTTTATGGAGATGTACAGATACAAGTGACTTTGTTTACTGCAAATTCATAGATTCTCAGATCTTTCATTCAGACCCCACTCAGTCCACATTTACACCATAAACTAGGGTAGTTTCTGACGTCCAATCTTACACTTCTATGATCTGGGCACACCCTAACCTACAGTATGTACATGTGCCTAGCATGAACTTCTCATAGCTTAATCCTGTTCTTACCTTGTTTCAGTTGGCTACATTTTTCTTAAGGAGGACATAACACTGAGCATATATAAGAAAGTCCTGGGCAGCATAGCTGTTCTTCTGATTATCCATATTTCATTTGCAAGTAAGTATGTTTCCACGTTCATAAATGTTTGTTTTACAATTTGAAGATATCTGGAAAGGCATTATGTAGAGGAGTTTATTTTCTATATTTTGTAAAGTATAAGACAGAGATGTTCACAAGTCGCAAAATTAGAGTCCGAGTCTAGTTTCAAGTCTACATCACGGTTCCAATTTGACATTACTATTTATCAAAAATTTAACCGCCTATTTGTTTTTTTCTATTAATAACTGATGCGACTAAATGGGAATCACCACCTGAACAGTTCAAAAACTATGTGTCGTAGTTTTTTAGGCTAATACACATTTTCATAGTAATTGCTATTTCAAATGCCTTTCAAGCAATACAATTGTTGTAATAACCTAAGCATTCTAATGTAAATTTAAAATTTTAAAATGAATCCTTTATCGAAAATAACATAATGTTGAAGACATCCCTTGCAGGAAATTTTGGCATGAATTCCTAAGTTAGACTGTGTATGCATAAGTTGCTCTGAAATCATGTCAGACTGGCAGACCAAACCATGTCCTGACTCTGCCCTCAGCTATGTTAAAGTGAGGTGATTGACTAATGAATGAGTATAACCCAGACCCTATCATGCTGCTAAAGTAAATGCATGTTTTCAGTAAATTGCAATTTTGATTTTTATACATAATTCTAAAGCAAAAACTCCAGTTAATGGATAAGATTTATCTCTAAGCTCGTGTGTGCAGTTTAATAAATGATTATTCAAATAACACCACAAACTACATATTAAAAAGTTAAAATAATGTGTGCAGTCATACGGCTCTTTAAATTGGAAGAGCAGACAGTGATATTACTTTTTAGTCAAATTATTTACAGGCATTATATTTCTACATTATTAAAAACCATTAAATTTGCATGTGTGACAGAATCCCGAATAATTTAAGAAATAACACTACATGCTGTACGTGGGGTAAAATATTCCATCCATCGTCCAACCCATTTGTCCTATTGGGTCACAGGGGGTCCGGAGCCTATCCTGGAAGCAATGGGTACAAGGCAGGGAACAACCCTGGATGGGGGGCCTGCCCATCACACGCACACACCAGTCACTCACACATGCACACCTACAGGCAATTTAGTAACTCCAATTAGACTCAGCATGTCTTTGGACTGTGGGGGGAAACCGAAGTACCCAGAGGAAACCCCACAACGACATGGGGGGAACATGCAAACTCCACATACATGTAACCCAGGCAGAAACTTGAACCCAGGTCCCAGAGGTGTGAGGCAACAGTGCTAACCTGATAAAATGCTAATTAATAAAATTAATTTAATTTCTTCCTAAATTAAATTTAAATAAATCAGATGGTTAATTGTGGTTTTAAACTGTTCTTTATCATCAGAACATAACAAACACTTGCCAAACAGCATTTCACATTTCACAAATCATGTAGAGGTAGAAGTTGAACAGGTTTTTTTACTCAACGTTGACGAGACGCACATATTCTTCCTGCAGTTTTTCTGTGGACTTTCATTTTGGTTTTCACTGGAATACCCTAATTGAATGGGTTGCTTTGGTTGAGTTTCCCTCTTGTTTTGACTGTGTTGTCTTTTGTCTGCCTGACTACCCTATTGCATTCTCTCATTTGTTCAATAAAAAATTTATAATATTTTTATTGAGCATTTGTTGTATTGATATTGAGGAAAATTATATTGTGTTAATTATTGTTATCCTTTTATGTGTGTGTGTGTGTGTGTGTGTGTGTGTGTGTGTGTGTATGTATATATGTATAGTGCCCCCCTACATCCTTGTTACTTTGCATAAATAATTTTAATCTGCTTATTAAACCGGGAAGTACTTTCACTTCCCCAATGTCCAAAATGGGATTCAGACCCAGAGCCCCTGTGCAGTGCAGGGTTTTAAATGCATTGGTTTTTGTATCTGGCATGAATGCCATGATGACTGAAAGTATTCTTTCCTCATTGCAGCTGCTGTCGGTGTGTACCTCACGAAATATCTCTCAGCCACAGTGAGCAAAGAAATGCTAACTGTATTGATAGTTCCGATGATTGTAGTACTATTCCCATGTGAGTATATCAGCATGTTTGTACATCTGTTATATGTTCATATTGAATTTGTTTTGGGGATTGCGATCTCAGGATCTCTGGACCATAAATAATCAGCAAGGTATTTTATACATATTTGCATTGCATGGATTTAAAAAACATAATTTTTATTTTGTGTGTGAGTGTGTGTGTGTGTGTGTGTGTGTGTGTGTGTGTGTGTGTGTGGATGTGTATGTATACCTATAAAGGGTTTGGACAATGAAGTTGAAACACCTGGTTTTAGACAACAGTAATTTATTAGTATGGTGTAGAGCCTCTTTTGCGGTCAATACAGCATCAATCCATCTTGGTAATGGCAGATACAAGTCCCACTCAGAGGTCATAGCAATTTTGAGCCATTTCTCTGTGGTCAGGTCACTACATGATGCTGCTGGAGGAAAACGTTTCCTGACTCGCTCCTCCAGAACACCCCAAAGTGGCTCAATAATATTCAGATCTGGTGACTGTTCAGTCAATGGGAGATGCTCAACTTTTTTGTTCATCAAACCCTTCTGTCAGCAGTCTTGCTGTGTGTATTGGTGTATTATCACCCTGACACACGGCACCACCAAAGGGTACATTGTTTGACCCATTGGGTGAACATGGTCCTCCAGAATAGTTCGGTAGTCCTTGGCAGTGATGTGCCCATATAGAAGAAGTACTGGGCCTAGGGAATTTCATGATATTGCAGCCCAAACCATGACTGATCCACCCACGTGCTGCACTCCGTAGGGCTGTGCCATGTCGTACCATCCGCAATAACCCCAGTATAAATTTTTACATGATAAAAAAGTGTCATATTGCACTATCGATGATATAAAGAAGCAATCGATTTAGGGCTGCCACTAATGACTGTTTTTCAATAGATTAATCTATCAGCTATTATACCGATGGTTCAAGTAATGTAAACAATAATTTTTCTTTCAGAAATCGAACTGTCTTATTTAAGTTAAATTTCTTTTGATAGGTACATGTGGTATGGCATTGTAGGGTTTTAGATAACAGACACCGGCTTTCTAGCACTATACATACATTTACTTATGCCCACAATTAGAGATAAATTGTGATGCCCAAAAGTTAGGAATCTGTAAATTCGGCATATCCTTGTGTTTACTAAACATAAAGTTAGCAAAGCACACCACATGTGACTTTTGTTAAATCATGGAAGTGATGAAGAAAGGGACAGCTCAGCGGCCACAATATCTTAAAAGAGGAGATATTGTGGATAAACCAGGTAAAAAGGCACCAGTGGGGTGGCAGTATTTTTTGCAGTTTCAAGTCCGACATGTTTATTAAACAGCAATACGCTGAATTTATAGACATTACTAACTTTTGGACAGCATAATACACCTCTCATTAATATTTTAGGTGCACTATTAATCTGCTTACCAAATTGTGGGTGTAAGTAAACTGAAAATATAGCATCTGGACAAATGTTTTGCCCGTCATCTGAAGCCCTGGTGAGTATTGCGCATGCGCTATATGATTGCCTGCAGTGGTCCGGGGGGGGTTATACTAACATGCATATATAATCATTCACTGTGCTTTAGACAAGATGCTGAATGTTTTAAGACGTGCATTATGGAAGTGAATCATTTCCCAGTTCCCCAGCTTCATTTCTATTTCAGTTAATGATTTTTTAATTATTATTATTAATTTCCGTTTTCATTTCAGTTTTAGTTTACGGTAATAACACCGGTCCCAAGCCGAACAATCTGCACGGACATACACACTAGCGCCGTCAGTCAACGTAAAATAAACCCAGTTTTTAGCCTAAACATTTTTCCAAACACTTATGCAATGGAGAGTCTAAGGTAGGAGGCAGATGATTTTATGGCTTTGATTATTAGTGTAGCAGTTACTGTATAAAGACAAAGGATATTATAAAGCTCTCCATACTAATGGTAATTTAATAAACATGAATAAACACCATTAGAGATAAAATGATTGTACCTTTTCTGGCAGTCCAACATCCAAAGTAGCAGTGGACTAAAGGTTTGTGTCATGCATGAACGGACACAGAGCGGGGAAAGAGGAGCAGGAGTCAGGTGAACATGCTCAAGAACATACAACAACATCAATGACTGGACTGCGGAAACGTTGACAAAAAAGCACTTAAATACACAGGACTAGTTAAACACAACTAGGAACAGGTGATACCACGGGGATTCCACATGAGGTGGCACACAAGAGGATCGGAACGATCAGGGCGTGACAGTTTGTATTGCTGCTGTTTCATTACATTTATACTTAAAATTTGAGGTCAGTTTTATTAGGCGGCAATACTGTGCAGGCTCCTTAAGAATTACATGGTTAAGTTACTTTATTGTTAAACTGAAGTGTTTAGCAGTTGTAATTCTTTTACTTAAAATTTCCAGGGAAAACACTACCTAGTCTACTTTTGTGCTTACATTTGACTTGTGCTGTGTCACTATATATAATGCTGTGTCATTATTATTGCGCTGTAATGCTGCTGCTAGCGACTTGTGGCAATAGATTCCCACTTCAAATTAGGTAGTCTGTCATCAATGACAGCAGCTCATTGGAAAAGACAGATGGAAAATGCCCTTTATTTTGTTTGCACTATATATAAATGATGCTCCCTGCAAGCTGCAATCACTGATAAAACATTTTTCAGTATTTTTTTCCTATATCATCATAAATATCATTATAGCGAATTTCACATTATCGAAATATAGTCATATAATTTTTAGGCTGTTTCGCCCACCCTTAGCACTCTGGGTATGCAACGTCTGGATGGTAAGCCTCTCAGAGGCTTCTCCATACCATAGTTCTGTCAGATGTGGGAAAGACAGGAAGGCGGACTCATACATGTCTCATATTGTCCACAGCCCAAGATTTGCGCTGCTGGCACGATTGAAACTGATGTTTGGCATTGGCATGAGTGACCAAAGGTTTGATTGTAACAGCCTGACCATGAGTACTGACCCTGTGGAGCTCCCAACGAATAGTTTTGTTGGAAACAGGAAAGTTGAGGTACAGTTGTAATTCTGCAGAGAGTTGGGCAGCTGTAGTTTTGTGTTTTTTGGGTGCAATTTATGTTATTACCCACACATCCCTTTCAGACAGCTTCCTGTTGCATCCACAGTTACTCCTGTTGGATGTGGTCCATCTTACATGGTGAAATGCTCTCAGTACACCACAAAGACTTGCTGTCCTTATCATAGACACATCAGCAAGACACACACCAACAGTTTGCAATATTTTATGTACAGCTGTGCTATTGCTCTGCTAATTCAACCTTTGCACTCTGCTCTTACTGAAGGAATGTGCAATCAATGATATCTGGCCACCAGGCCGTGCATATATAGTGTGAAACCTTAAACAGTGTTGAAGAGGTGTTTCAATTTCATTGTATGTGCGCATGTGTATGTATGTACAGTATGTACAGTATATATGCAATTATACAAATTGGATGATATGATTACCCAGGTGCGCACTCTGTTTTGCCTTGGTATGATTATCTACATCTGGTCCACAATGTTACGCTATCTCGTAGGGAACTTTACATTCTTGCAGACATGACTGTTTTAAGATCAGTGTGGTTAAAGTCCCCGACTACAGTCATCACCCCATCTGAATATGCCTTTAGCTGGTTGTTAATAACTTTGTGTGCTGGTGTGTGTGTGTTTGTGTGTGTGTTTTTTGGGGGGAAGGGAGTACATCTATGGCCATAAATACTACTATCAGCACTTTACCATTAGGAGAAGAGCTGAATTTGTCTGCTGTGTCCGTGGCAGTGTACCAGCTGTTCATGTAAACGTGCAGTCCTCCACCTTTAGTCCTGTCCTAGCTCGATAGCGGCGTCGGGAACTGAGCTGTTCAGCCACATCTCTATAAAAACTCATCACTTTGAGGGTTAGCTTTTAGCCTAGAGCAAATGCTGGCCTGCTTTCACCACTTCTGCTTCCTCTCCTTCCACCATTTTGGGATGGGTATCATTAGGAATTTATTGTTATCAATAGTTATCGATACTCTTGATACAACAAGAATAAAAATGTCACATGACAAGATGTGAAAAGATATAATACTTATTATTTTATTACTTTTTGGCAGAAATAACTGAGCTCTGATATCATGTTTGACTTTTCTGGCTTGAACATGTCCTGGAAGATGTGTGTGTCTGCATCAAGGACGTTCATTACATTGATTTACAACACAACACTGTTGAATTCTCAGATGTGAAGGGTGTGGATTAATTTTCTATAACCGCACACATAGTGCTGACCCAGCAAATCACAGTAGGAAATCAATGTGTAATTATAATTTTTAATTCTAAAAAATGTCACTAAACAGAAAACATAAAAACAAAGAAATTGCTAGAGCTGACTTATTAAAAAAAAGCTAAATTAATAAAACAATGCTGGAATGAATGAATGAAATGTATTATAATGAACCGACTGACCACGGTGTAGGAGGGTGTAGTAAATGGCAGGAGGCAATAAAATTTGACCACAAGATGGTGTGTATTGCACCCGTACTAGTCACTCTGAAAACACACTCACACTGCCACCATGCCCATTACCCCGCATACTCCTAACACGCATGGTGGGCACACACACGCATACGCTACATACAACAATTAACGTAAAACACTACACATGACATTACAACACATTACCGTGCATGATAATATTAGGGATTTGGCTTTACCAATATGCATTTCATTGCAGACCTAGTGTAGTGCCAGCTGCATCTGCATGTCCTAGAATACCTTCTGAGCACGTGTATATAGCCCTTGTTTATATTTGTTAGTGTAGAGACTTAATACTTGTTGTGCTGTGTATCCAGTTATTGCATGTGCCTTTAACTGTGTTGTATGTGTAATCCTGATGTGCTCTAGTGTTATGTAATATCTTACCATGTGGCAGTCTTCCCGTGTAGTGTGTAACCTCCCCGCGTTTGCCATGTTTGTCGATGTGATATTGTTGCTTATTGTGCGGTTTCTTTAAGGACGGATATAAAGAGCTACTTCATGTCAGTCTTTTCCTTCTTGTCTTTATTTGCCATCAGCACAATGCCTCAGTCTGCCCGTGCTACAATAATAATAGTCAGTCCTGTTACAACGTGACTAATGCGTTCCTGAACAACCTTGCATAAACTAAAATCACGGACTAAAATGCACATATTCAATGGGACAAATAGGGTTAGGGTTAGGGAAATGCGGCTCCAAAACATAGCAACTTACACCAAATGAAATTAATTAAATAATAAAAACATATCATATCATAAACACCTCCTTTGGGTCTTATGAGTCTCATGAGAATTGCCTAGTAACTGCTTCAACCAAAAGTGCCAAACAAGCTAACTTGTGTCAGGGTCAGCACCCGTCTGTCTGAGTCTTTCATGTTCCCTTCCCTGTTTTGGCCAGCAGGTGTTGCTGGTCATCCTGTCCCTCCTGTTGTCAGCCTTTGCATTTTTCCCTTTTTCCCTGTTGGCTGCATGGCTCAACCAGTTGAGCATGCAGCTACTTATAAATCCCTTTGTTGCATGTTCAAATCCCACCTCCTGTTTTTGTAGATTTTCTTCCTTTGTGTTTCACTTGTATCAGTTTTCTAGTCCCTGTGATTTGATTTGTATTCGGTTTTGTTTTTTTTGCCTTTGTGCCCTTGATTGTGTTTTTACTGGTCTGTTATTCCCACTGTTAGATTCTGTTTCCTTGTTTCTGTCAGTGTCTTACTTTTCCCCTCCTAGTACCTTGATTTAATTATTGGTTTCATCTGTGGCCTGTTTCCCCAACCCTCGTTAATTAGTCTCACCTGCCCTGTGTTAGTCTTGTTACCCCTCAGTATTTAAGTCCCTGCCTCAGTTCAGTCTCTGAGTGGTTCATTGGATGAAATGTTGTGTGATAGTGTTGGATGTTACTGATTTCTGTTATTTGTAACCTACCTGTTCCTTGTTGCCCTGACCCTTTTTGTAAATTAGTCTTTTTACTTTTGATCCCTTGAGGTCTGCGTTTATTTTGTAGTGTTTACCCGTGTTTTAGTTCTCCTAATAAACCCTTGTCCTGTGAAGCCACCAGTGGGTCATCCACCTTCCTGCCTGCACCATGCCTCGCCCTCACTCCAAATCCACCTGGATCTCTGTAGTGGGGCCAGAATACAGCAAATGGTTTATGAGGCATCATTTTAGCCATAATTAGTTGGGAGTAGTGCGCCACACACACCATGCGCCTGGGCATAAACACGCCACAAAGACAATGGATTGCGGTATGCGGAGGGGCTCTGAAGGCAACATGGATACAGTCAGTCTATGAAAAGTACATGTAAGTGAATTAAAAAGCAAAAAATAATGTTGCTGTGTTTAATATAATTTGTCAAATATTTTTAGAATCTAGATGTGAAAACTGATTCACTGAAAAGATCTGGTTCAAAACAATGATTCATTCATGAATCGGACATCAATATTGTTCACTTGGATAGCTGTTTTGCTTGCAAGTAGTATTTTTCTCTAAGACGATATTGCGCTTGTGTGCTTTTCTCTCTGATTGAAAATCGAGTGAATACCAATGCAACTCCATATTGTAATGGACATGGGTACTAATATGCAAATTGTGTTAAAGATTCACACTGTGATATTACACAGGACTAACTAATCCAAATTTTCAGGGACAGACTGAAGCAGTGGCTATAAATAATATTAGGCTGAACAGTTTTTATATGGAAAATTGTATTATAACTGTTAATAAGAACGCACAGTTATCAGGTGTCCCCTCAATACACTCTGCACAGTGATCCATATCGCTATTATAAATTGCTGCCTATTGAAACAGTTGTTTCAGCTATGCTACGGTATGGCGGAATATGGAAAATTCATACCATATTAAGGAAATTAAAACCAGTATACCATCCAGCACTACTCAGAACCATTGTATTGCTTATGTCTGCTGTTTTCACATGACCAAACATAACCTTTCTTCTAGTCTACTAAACAACAAAGTGGGCTACAAAATAGGTTAAGCAAATATTCAGAGAATGTCTAAGAAATTTTCAGAGCATGAAATGCACAAGACACACAGAGTGTTTCAAATGGATGCCACTAATGTGCCTGGTTGACAGCATTGGGAATAGACTGTAAAATGGGATGCTTTTCTGGAAAGACTTTTGGACTTGGCACTCCATTTAACTATGCAAAAATAGCATATATTGATAGTGTTTATAATGGCAATTCCATTAGGAATGGAACCTTCTTTATACTCATGTATTTCGTGCAAATTTCATAACTAATTCTTGCCACTTTTCAGTTGTCAGCTGTGGGATTGTTCTGACCTGCTACATAATGAAACCTACAAATGAACAGCGTCCTAGAATAACTTATTTTTTTATGTGTAAGTATATCTTCAAGTTTTGATCAACTGTTTATTTTACAGTGTACACCAGTGTTAATTCACTGGAATACTGGATTGTAATGTGATCTAGCAGTGTCTCTGTCTTTTACAGTGTACTGAATTATAGACACAGACACATGAACTTTGATAGTTTTCATAAAATCCATCCGGCCACTTGTCCAGCAATGGGGCTGGGGCCTATCCCAGAAAGTAAAGGCGTAAGACAGGGATTTTCATAACAGAAATTCATATGATGTTTGTTCTATTGGTTTTCCTATAGAAGTTATACTGGTGAATACTAAGTTACTTACATAAAAGGCACAAAAGAAACTAAACAGAATAAGAAGTAAAATACAATTGTTTTATTAATGTTTCGGTTATTTTAAAAGCTTAGCAGATTTTTTTGTTTATCCAGAACAAATTACAGTTAACCTGTTGAATCACTGGGTAGTTTTTACTGAGGTGATTCAGTACAGTGGTCGTTAATCGCGGGAGTTACGTTCTAAAAATAACCCACAATAGGCGAAATCCGCGATATAGAAAGACCATATAAATAAATACTGTATATTTTTGTATAGTTAAAGCCTTAAAATACCTCTCCCACACGCTTTAAACACATGTAAACTTATTAAAACAACATATATGATATGTGGATGTCGGGCTAAGGATATGAGTAACATAATAATAATAATAATATACAATGCATTTGTATGTGATTCCATTTTAACGATGGCTTTATTCTGAGGACGTGCCACCCTCTTTCCTGTTTGACTAATGGAAAGTGATGCGGTGGCTCTTATATTCTTTCCATCCTTTTTGATGTAGCGTATCATTGATTCATTCAAGCCATAATGGCGAGCGACGTCCGCCATTCCAGGAGTTTTACCTTCTCCTGAATGGCGCTGGCGCTTAGGCTCACTACTACCAGAAGGCTTAGAAGATGCAGGACGCTTGGGAGCCATTGTAGGGCTTAAAACAAAACGAAAACAATTGGATCACAAGTAAGGCATGCAATACGCAGAGAACTGTGATGCGTCGGGGAATAATCCGCGATATAGTGGGGGCGCGATAGCTGAACCGCGATATAGCGGGGGATCACTGTACCCTATAATAAAACACCTCTCCCTGGACCCTGAACCTTCTTTAGGGGTACTGTGTTATGATGTTATCTGTACTAATGAAAAAATGTCTAATTTGTTGGACTTTTTGCCCATACAGGTATTCCATCATTTTCATATTTTATGATTCTTGCTGTATATAACCATCTTATTACCTTGGTGCACAATGTGTTTATACCAGGTGAGCTTTCCCGAAGTTGAATTGAGGTTTTGTGAAACTCTGAGTAGGTTCATTTCTCTACATTCTCATTCTTTAGCAAAACTCAGATGTTATCTTCTTTATGTAATGTTCAACAAAACCTCCCCCACACAATTATACAAAGTGTAAAAAGCTGCTTATTCAAAGCTTTTTTTGTCATTAAAGTGAAGCAGAACATATCTAATCTGACCTCTATACAACAGTGGCATTACTTTTTAAATGAGAGAATGGATAAATCATCATGCAGAGAAGTGCAGCTGATCCCTGATTGGTCCAGACTTGTCACATGATGTAAGTGTGGTTGCAGCACAGCAGGGGGATGGATAAAAACACCTCTGCATGCATGATGGAGAAGAATGTTTGCCAAGGTTTAATTTATCCTTACTACAGTCGACCCTTCCATATTATGGAGGTTATGGGCACAGGCCCCCTGGGATTTGGTCCCCATGGTGCATGAAGTGAAGTGAAACGATACGAGGAACACGAGATACAAAGATCACTGCGAGATCAATGAACACCACGCGCAAATCTAACATAAAGCGTAAAGCGCAACTCACATTTGCGGGTGTGTCCAAATACATTTAGCTATTTTGACGGTGAAAAAAACAGACTCAGCAATCGCCGCAAAACGGTGCATATGCGTGTTTTGGGCATAACATGCAATGAACCAATTGGAATGGCACGTCACCTCACCTTTAAAAGGCATTGGCACATGCAGTTCAACATGGTGCCTTCTAAAGTCCTCTAATATGTCCTCATTTAAGTCCATCAGACATCTATCATGCATGGTAAGGTTAAGCAACAAACAACACACCACAAAGAATGCTGTGACCTGAGGGCTATCATGTTCCACCTGACTTATCTTAACATCTGAAATGCATTTTCAGCAATCCAAATGTCCTTTCCATTACAGTACGTGCTTAATCCTGATAATGAACTCGAAAGATCTTTTAATGATAGTTTGTTCTTGATTCATACAGCGGGGAAAATAAGTATTTGACACATCAGCATTTTTATCAATAAGGGGATTTCTAAGTGGGTTATTGACACAAAATTTCCACCAGATGTTGCCATCAAGCCAAATATTGAATTCATACAAAGAAATCAGAACATTTAGGTATATAAGTTGAGTCATAATAAAGTGAAATGACACAGGGAAAAAGTATTGAACACACTTTATTTAATACTTTGTAGAAAAGCCTTTGTTGGTGATTACAGCTTCTAGACGCCTCTTGTATGGAGAGACCAGTCGTCTGCCATTCAAGCAACTTCATTTTCTTTCTTTGAAACTAATTCATTGTTTCCTTGGCCTTGTGTTTTGGATCATTGTCTCGCTGAAATGTCCACCCTCTTTTCATTTTCAGCTTTCTGGTAGATGGCAGCAGATTTTTATCCGGAATGTTCCAGTACATTTCTCCATTCATCCTGCCTTCAATAATATGAAGTCTGCCAGTACCCCTTGCTGAAAAGCAGCCCCAAACCATGATGCTTCCACCCCCAAACTTAACTGTTGGTATGGTGTTCTTGGGGTGGTGGGCAGTGCCATTTCTTCTCCAAACATGGTATGTAGAATGACAGCCAAAAAGTTCAATTTTGCTTTCATCTGACCATACTATAGTCTCCCAGTAATCCACAGGCTTCTCCAAATACTGTTTCGCAAACTTTAATCGAGCCTCAACATGCTTTTTGTTCAGCAATGGAGTCTTGCATGGTGAGGGTGCATGGATGCCATGGCAGTTCAGTGCATTGCTTATAGTTTTCTTTGAAACAATAGTACCTGCTGAATCAAGGTCTTCCTGAAGTTCTGTTCGAGTGGTTCTTGGCTCTTGGAGAACTTTCCTGATTATTCTTTGGACTCCTTGGACAGGGATCTTACGTGGAGCACCTGATCATGGCCGGTTTATGGTGAACTGATGCTCTTTCCATTTCCGGATAATGGCCCCTAGAGTGCTCACAGGAACATTCAGCATTCTGAAAATGCACCTATAACCATTCCCATCAGAATGCTTTTCAACGATAAGATTATGAAGATCTTACCCATCATAAAGTCTTTCGTGTGTGCCTCCGGGGTAATGAGAAGTCTTTATAGGCCATTGATTAGGCCTAAAGCAGCTGATATCAATTAGTACTGATAGGGGGCAGGGTTTCTCTCTTAATACTGACAGATTTCAGGTGATGATCTGGCTTTCTATGCCATTTTGCACCTTGTTATCTTCATGTGTTCAATACTTATTCCCTGTGCCATTTCACTTTATTTATTATGACTCAACTTGTACAGTGGTACCTCGGTTCACACCTTTGCCCTTATTGGCTGAAGAGTTTAGTTACACACATGACGTTGGTATCCCAGGCAGTTCCGAAGTGCAATCTGCTCTTTCTCCCAAATATCACGTAAAGCAGTGAGAACTGGTTTTCAGTTAATTTACCTGGTAAAAGAAAGTTTAAATAAATGACATAAATGCTCTAATAGTACACGTAAGTTAGTGGTTTATTTATTGTTAGTTACTATAATG
>JAODJW010028814.1:0-18708 GCA_026777045.1 Hyperopisus bebe | reverse complement strand
CACTCACACATGCAAGCAATCTAGCAGCTTCACTTAACCTCAGTGTGTTTTTGGACTGTGGGGAGAAACCAGAGAACCCAGAGTACCCAGAGGAAACCCCACAACAACTTGATGAGAACATGCAAACCCCATACTTGGAGGCCATGGTGAAGACTAGAACCCAGGTCCCAGAAGTATGAGACAACAGTGTTAACATCTGTGTCACCCCTTAATAATATATATTTTAAGTACAAATATATCGTAGCGGTTGCTACCGGTTAGTGTGCATGGGCAATGCTTCCTGCTCTGGTAGAACGGGCTAACGATAGGGTTAAGTTTAGACTCCCATGAGCCTCGGGGGCAGTTTGGTTCAGTTATGAGTGTTTATGATTATTCTTGTCCATGTTTGTTCTTGTTTATTAATGTGTTACTTCTGTAAGTTGCAAAGGCGAGTGTATGTAGTTGTGATAAAAGGTTATATTAAGGTGAGGTCACTGTGCTGGGATGAGCCACCCACCATGACGGCGTGTGATATGCAACTTGAAGCAGTAATAGAACAGAGCATTATGACGCTCCAGCCAAATCTAAAAAAGCCATTATGGCATGGTACTGTTACTCCTGAATCTAATCTTTATGAAACAAAGTGTTCTGGCTTTGCCACATTGGCATCGATACCCCGTCCTTTTGTTTTCCTGTCCACACCCATTGCAACAATATTTTGTAATTTGAGTAACAACAGCTGAAACTTTTACATTCTTTAAAAAAAGGAGACAACCAGATGTATTTAAAAAAAAAAGGTGAAAGAAGGTTTATGAAAACATTCGCAGAGAAGTAAAGTTTGATAAGTAGAACACTTACATACTAAGTAGAGGGGTTAGGAAGATTAAAATGAAAAATTTCTTGGAACAGTTTGAATTATGAAGAAACTAAGAAATATAGGTGCCCTTCAACGGTAAAACCGCAGCTTTAAAACTGCAATTTGGCCTCCATAAAATACAGACACACCTGGACGAGATTTAAAGTGTGCAGATAGCATGTTCATATACACTGCGGCCCAGTGCAAAGTCTGGTCATTGACCCGCAAAAGCGCGCTATGGTCTATATTCAGTTCCTTTATTGACCCCTTTATTAAGATCAACTCCCAGCACACATGCGCACTTCACACACAAAATCATAAGCTTAAAATGAAGAAGAAAAACTGGCAGGAAAAAAAGAAAACTTTATTTTCAGAGACAAATGTCACAGGCAGCAGAGCCAAATTTGGGACTGAAGGTGAAACTCTGAACTAAAATTAGATGCAGACTTCTCTGCCAGAAGATACCTCCAGGCTTATTCTCCAGGGTACAGCTCTCAAAGCCATATTGCTCTCTCAGTATTACTCTGCATTAGCAAATTTGTCAAAAGAGTGTTTAGGCTATCTTATTGAGACTTTTTACCTTTTAATTGTGTAAAATTACCCTGAAAAACAGTTACAATCATCCTCCCGCAGTTAAACTCCGCAGTCAGACTACACTGTTCATGAAAAACTGCGTTACTGGATAATACCGGGCTGCAGTCATGGCAGTAGCGCGCTATTATCATGGTAAACGTTCATTTCAGCTTTAGCAGTCATTTCAGCTATAATTCAAGAACAACCACCTGCTTAAAATCCGCTGACTGTATGATCAATCAAAAATCATTAATGTTAATCATCAATCAAGTAATTCTGCCGCACAAATATTATCAAACAGGTCGGACTTTAATCGGCTTAAATAAATGAATAACCTGATCATAATTTATAGCTACCGTACGGACGTCATGAAATGACACTGAGCTGAAATGCGTTCCGGCGCAGACGTACCTGCTTTCGCCACTTTCTGCCTCCATTACCGTGGACGGGGGTAACAAAACATGAGCAAATAAAATAAAATCATTTATGTCATCGTTTAAACTGTGACTTCCTAACTGACTATTATAGTAATCATCTCTCCCTTGCTCTTCTCCCAGGAGCAAATCTCTGCTCCGCCCGTCTTCATCACCTCCTACTTCCTCCTCCCAGACTGGGCGGCTTACTGGCAGCCAGCAATGTGTTTACTTTTACATAAATTAAAATGTGACTTTGGTTTCTACATACTAACGGTAAAACTGATTGTCCCTTAAGTCCAACCACTGCTAGATCTTAGGATGTTATGAACAATCAAGGAAGTAAACTGCAAGTTTCCGTGCGTTTCGGCAAAATCGACAGAAACTGAAACTTCCATGTGCGTTAAGATTCCCGCCACGTGACCTTGCTGTAGGTTGTTTATTATATCTGTCAGATGTTTTACATGTCCATTTGAGTTATTTTCCATATATAGTCGTTCGTTAGGCTACTTGTTTGTGTGCATCAGAAAATCTTTCTGCTCCATGCACACGTCTGAATCAAGTTGCTGCTGATTTCGGTAGTGAAGAAAATGCAGCTTAATTACTAAACTATATAACGGCAACATATGATACCACAATGCAAAAGAATAATAGAAAGAAGAGTACATAATAAAACTGACAGAACTGGCAATAGTAACGATAATTAAGGATAACAGTGATAAAAGGTAAGGTACTTAGAATACTAATCACTACAGGGTAACTATTTAGAAGTACAGTATTCACCAATGGTGCAAGGGAATGAGCAAGAAATATACTGTGAATTACTGCATACTGTAAATGTAAAAGTTATACTACACTAATATAAATAAAACTAATAAAAATACTATAATACTATAAATACTGTAGCACTATAAATTGTAGCTGAATATACATTTGTAAATACTGAATACAGATGTCTGGGGATGATATAGCCAATGAAGAGAGAGAAGTTAAGTCAGTTTAATCGAGGAGCCTTTTGGCCTGGGTGTTATGGTGGGGCATAATGAAGGAGGGACAATCCATGTAGCAAAAGGGGCTTATTTAACAAAGCAGAACAGAAAGGGAGGACCAGCACATAAGGGGACCGCAAAGGATCAAAACAAAACTGAAAAAACAAACTAAGGCAGAGAGCAACATCAGGAACAGCCATACAAAAGGCAGGAAGTTACAATAATTGACACAAATAACTACAATGGCTACACAGCTAACACAGGAAAACAGCCACAATGAATCACTGAGGAGGAGAAGAAGAGCAGGCACTTAAATATACTACTAACAAGCTATGGCACAGTACAGGTGAGAACTGTAACCAATTCAACCAATCACTGAGGGCTCAGGGCAACAAGGAACAGGTGGGCTAAATTACAATGAATGTACATTAGAGACTAGGAAACACTAACATTGACGGCTCTCAACACCAGGAGAAATGAAACTGCTGGCCAAATGAAGAAAAGGAACATGGGACAGGACCAGACAGCAACCAATTCTGACACCTAGGGGACAAAAGCTTCTCACAGATGTTGAAGGATCAACGCCTACTGAGAAAATAGAGCTAGTTCTGCCATTTCCTGTACAGTGAGTCGTGTTGGCTATCATCCAACTGCAGGCCTTGGTGCTCGTAGCTCCTGACCACCTCCACGTCAACCCCCTCAATGGAGACTAGCTGTAGAGAGGCCCTGGTCCTCCATAAAGTCCAACAGCATCTCCTTGGTCTACAGAGACCTTCTGCATGTGGCATGACTCTGAGTTGTATGGTACTTGAAATCCGTGGTGTACAGGGTGAACAAACCAGGAGAGCACAGCCCCCTGTGGTGCGTCAGTGCTACTGACCACAGTCTCTGAGGAGCAGTCCCTTAGCTTGACATCCTTTGGTCTCCCCATGAGGTAGTCTGTAATTCAGGACACCGGGAAGGAGTGCACCCTCATCTCTGTCAGCTTATCTCTCAGGAAGAGAGGCTGGATGGCGTTGAAGGTGCTGGAGAGATCGAAGAACGTGATCCACACAGCACCGCTTTCCTTGCCCTGTGCAGCAGATAGAGGATCAAATCCTCCACACTCACCTTCTCCTGATAAGCAAGCTGCAGCAGGTTATATGCATGGAAGCCACATCCCACAGGATACTGAATCGGAATGACAGAATGACAAGAAGAATTTAATTCATTTCAATTCAAAGAAAATCGAAGAAACGCATGAATGTCATTTAATCTAGAAAAACATAAGTAATTGCAATGCATAATAGATTTACTGCCAAGATGGTAGCTCTATATACTGTCTCTAAAAGTGTAGAGTGAGTAAATTGTGCTTTAAATTTGCATGATTGTAAGAAAAAAAATATGCATAACTTATAGCCAGTTCTGTAGATGACATGAGATAAGGCAAGCTAAGATAAGACAAGATGAGAATTTGTTGATCCACACTGGGGATATTTACTTGTTACAGCAGAGTAAAAAATAAAATATCAAAAGAAAAAACAAACTAAAACATACTATAATAGAATAGAAATAGATACCTTAGGATTATAGCAAAAAGTAAAACATTGAATTTGGTGATCGGTGTTGACACCACAGCACAGCACACAACAATGAAATGCATCCTCTGCATTTAACTCCTATGTGACATAGCAGGGGGCAACAAATTCAGCGCCCGGGGAGGGGGTGGGGTATCTTGCTCAGGTTACCTCAGTGGTGCCTTGCTGGTCGACGATTCAAACCAGCAATCTTTCAATTATTAGTGTGCTTCCCTAACCATTAAGCCACCACTGCCCACATCATAGCAAATCCAGTTATGGTTTACTTCAGTGCACGTGACTCATTGTTCAATGGTGTTCAATTTAATCAGCAAAGGATCTTCAAAGGTTTTATCATTTAGATTGTAATGTACTGGCCTGAGATGTTGAGAAAACTTGTATAGCAGGAAGTTTGCAGGCAGGTTGTATTAGCTCAGAAAACTGGTCTGGTTTCCGATCCAGTAAGGAAAGGGTTGGCAATCTCTGCTAAACATGGTTGCTTTGCAACAGGTTAGTGACTAGTTAAGACTTTCCATGTAAACAGATAGTTTGGGACATTTCTTTAGTTGAGGACTGCAGTCAATATAGCTGGCACTGAGTTTTGGGGGAAGACCCACCATGGTATGCAAAATGACAGATAAATAACTTGTTTAGGTGACAGTAAAAATATAGTGTTCTTTCGTTGTGAATAACATAACATTTTTATAACAAAGATACAGTATATTCTCCTGAGACCCAAGGAAAAAAGTGTCCTTCAATTTTAGGTTATTTGTCTTTGGAGGAAATAAGACATTTTACAATTTGGATTTTTTTCAAATTTATTTCACAGCATGTCCTCTTTAGTGTACAACAGGAATAAATACGTTTCCTAACATCAGTGAAAAGATAGATGCAAAAATAAAATGTCCACTACAATGGACATAAATGAATGGGTGGTATGTAGTATGTAGGTAGTATGTAATTAAACTTGGGCTGTTACAAACATAAACCTTGGATATCTACAATTATAACTTGAATTGATGAGTATTAGTGAAGGTGTATCTAAGAATTGGTTACCTATTTTCCTAGGTAGTAAGTATACAGTTATATCTAAGGTATTACCAATGTAATAGGTACATGTACAAATGGTTACAACTATATGGTTGGGTTAAAAGGTAACAGTGGAGATTTTTCTTAGTATTTCAGCTGTAATTTCTCTGTTATTACCTGTGGTAATCATCCGATAATATACTGTAATTTACAATTTATTTACTGCGTAATTACTTAGTAATTAGGAGACTATAATAGGAAGAGTTAACAACATGTTTACAGCAACCTTCCAATCAGGCTTAAGGCGCTGAGCCACACACTGAAATGATTAACATATTGTTGTTACATTGATGCACTGTAGTTTGTTGTTTTTATGTTACTGTAAGTAATAGAAAAGGGTAAAATGACGAAGCACATTAGCAGCAGTGAGGGATGGTTGGGAGAGGCTAACTGGAAGGGACTTTGCAGTCTCAGTCTTCAGTGGCTATTGGGGGTGGCGAGATAGAAGTTGCATCTCTAGGGAAGAAGCTGTTTTTCAGCTGAACTGAAGTTCATGAGAAAGTGGGTCACACGGCAACACGACGAACCCTGAACGCACAAGTCGTTCTACCAAAAAATGGTTTAAAGCAGAAGAAACGTCATGTTTTGGAATGGCCAAGTCAAAATCTTTACCTTATTCCTGTTAGAGTATTGTGGAAGGTCCTGAAGGGAGCAGTGCATGCGAGCAGCGGTGGAAGCTGTTCTGTAAGGAGTTATGGGCTTAGATTCCTTCAAGCCGATTTGCAGGACTGATCAACAGTTAAGAGGAACATTTAGTCAAAGTTATCGCTGCACAATGAGGAACACACCATTCACTGACAGCAGAGGTTGACCTGCTTTTTCCACGCACATATATGTATCAGTGGATTATTTTCTTCAATAAATAAATGAACAACTACAATGTTTTAGTTACATTTATTTAACTGGGTTCTCTTTATCTAGTTTTAGGATTTATTTGAAAATCTATTGTTTTACATCATATTTATGTAGAAACAGCAAAAAAGCCTCACAAACTTTCTAGCACCACTGTATGTATGTGAATTTATTTGAATTCGATTTCATTTTAATTCTACATCCTTAAATTCAAATTCTAATTGCAATTCTATATCCTGTATTCAAGTATAATTCAAATTCAATTCAAATTCATAAATTAAATTGGACTTTTAAGGTCATTCTAAATGGCGCACAACCCTGATTTCAACATTGTTTATCTCTTTTCCTATATCCAGCTGCAAACAAAATTTTATATGGTGCCACATTACTATTATAAAAATGTGAACCATTGGGACTACTTTTCAGGTAAAATTTTACACAAACTTGACTTATTAGCTAATAAAATAATCTATAAATATTTGCTGGAAGGTAATACTCAGTTACAGTAGAATAGCATGTCATACAGATGTTGTACATCTTACAGTCGCTAGGTGGCGCACAAATCCAAGTTTTCATGCTCAGCTCAGATTTAAGCTGCGCAGCTGTTGTACTTGACCAGGGTTATGATGTGATTGACGTCACTATATTCTGGCGAGTGAAAATTCTCCTTATATCTGTGTTACTTTTAAGGGTGCATAATATGATCTTAAAAGCACCAGGGAAGAGCTGATTTACTTATTTAGCCATCTGATTACATTTATTCATCTATTTGTTCGTATTCTTCAAGATAATATGGTTAATTCAGTGTGTTGGCAAAGCACTCTGATGGATGCTAAGAAAGGCAACTGGCCCAGTGGGATGAACAGTAGTAAATAAGCAGCACAAAAAAAATATTTAATCGTTTCCTCAATGATTGTTGTATTTCTATAGAATATTTAACTGGATGACACCAACTATTCAATGTAACAGTACAAGGTCTGCATGCTATCATCAATTAATAGCATTTGTTTTCTAAAATTTTAGATTCATACATAACCATTTTAAACCAATAATCTATAAGCTGCATTTATTGTCAGTAGTATTTTCCTTCAGCAATGGAAATCTTTACTCCAAGTAAACTAAAAATATCCCGTCATATGATTCACTTTGGATGATCCTCCTAAACCCTTATTTAATCTTGATATAACTAATACAGGTGAAGAGAAGCATGTTGCTGCAGTCAGGGGTCGAATGTCAAGTGGGCGGGGCAATGTGGGAAGGCTTTATAACCATTATCATGTGACATTCCAACCCTAAACAAAAACCCCTCCTACTCAACACTGTTCCTCCCACTCGATGCTCTGCTCCCAGCTGCAGTGACATACAGTTGTATTCAAAACCACAGCAGTCCGACATCACTAACCTGGTCAATCACAGTTTTTGGTAGAAATTATATTTACATGGCAAATAATTTACTAGCAGGTGTAGTACAGTAATGGAAAACCAACAGACCCAACAGTCATGACATGCATGCAGCTGATTCTAACTGAATCATTAATTGGAAGGGGCGTGTTCAAATTAATAGCAGTGTGGAGTTCAGTTAGTGAGGTCATTCATTCTCCGAAAAAACAGGTGTCGATTACGGCCCTTAATTAAAGAAAGGTGGCAGCAGATGATGTACATGATGAGTATAGTGCAATTCTCTCTGAAAACCTGAGTTATATGCGTCGATCCAGACATTGTGCATAAGAGCAGCACACTTTGATTGGAGGGGGGAAAACATACAAAGTGCAGAAAATCACTTTCTGTAAAGGAACAGCACAAATTTGATAAACCATGTTTTCATTTGAAACAGAATGTGCAGTGTTTCCAATACATTTGCTTGTATGGAAATAAAAGCTAATCATAATGATTTTGAGCTGTATTCACTTCCTAAAACACACTGCTATTATTCTGAACACAACTGTATACTTGGGTGAACAGCTAAGACATATGTACTA
Source organism: Hyperopisus bebe (assembly GCA_026777045.1). NCBI lineage: Eukaryota > Metazoa > Chordata > Actinopteri > Osteoglossiformes > Mormyridae > Hyperopisus > Hyperopisus bebe. The sequence continues at coordinate 10,422 of JAODJW010028814.1, read as the reverse complement.
AACACCTTTCGTTTCTTACATTCTGATGAAATAGCAGGCAAGTATCTCCAGTGACCAGTTTACTCTTTGGTTAACAGGTTAACTGCAAAGGATTGTGTTAAAATGCACAAAAACCATGTCTGAAGATGTACCTAAATTTGCCCCATTTAGGAAACACTGTGCTCAATATTTATGAACCACAGATCATGCAATTTTCCAGTAAAACTCACAGACGACCATCTGGAATTCTGATTGTTGCATTTATTAAATACATTAAAATTTGCAATGTAACAAAACTTTTCTGCATATGAAATTCAAAACACAATTTACATGAACAAAAAGACGGCTCACTTCATTTTCTCCATCGAGCGCGTTTGTAACACCAGGACTCTCCTCCACCAAGATCTCCGTCGATGCCAGCTCTTCGCTCTAACAGCTTTCCATTTCCATTGTTCACAGACTACTTTGTTACAATAAAGAGTGCTAAACCAAAACATGAGGTAAGAAAATGGTTTGAAGATTATAGATCATGCAGAGCATGCTAAACGGCAAAAAGAGGGGAAGAAAAACAAGACAAAAAGTAATAAAAAAAAAAAAAGGAGCAACATAAAGGATGTGCATTACAAAGTAAAAACTGATTTTACAGCTTTGCTTCTTTGGTTACAAAGTAGGCTGAACAATTTCACAGCTTTTTTTTCTTTTTTTGATTCCCTCCACCCGAATAATATGCACAAGTAGTTTACTTATGCACAAGTCTTTTTTTCCAAGACGGGGAAGTATGGCAATTACCTTTCCATTCCATAGATAAAGAAACTAGCAAAAGAAATGAACTTTCATATTTATCAAAATAGTTCACCAAAGATTCATTTAAGATTTGTGACAAGAACTTGTGTTTAATGTACAAACGTGCCATGTTCTTAATACTTTATACTATACAAAATGTACACTCAAACTGGATCTTAACTATTTGTTAAACTATCCCAGTCAAATTGCCTTTAGTGTTAGAATTATACCAGAATTTACTTTATTGCCCAGATATTTAAATAGATTATGCAATACACCGCCATATCAATGCATAACCAATTGTCTTACATATCAAATGTTCAAAATCCAATATTTTTAAGAATGGTTCTGTGACATTGTTCATTTACATTATGAAAATAGCAGCCCGGTAATAAATAAAACAAAGAGTATAATTGAACTATGGATTTTATGGATTGGATTCATGTTGAAACATAGTGGCCCCTAAAATCTCATCTCTTCAGGAAACAGAAAGGCTCAAAGTTGACCTCAGTGTAAAACGGAGCTCTCTTCTCGCTCGGATCCTCGTCTTGACCTTGGTAATCACTCTTCCGCACATCATGACCGTTCACTGGAGCCGACCGGGACAGTCCCATAACTGGTCCCTAGGATCCAGGCCCAGCGTCATCTCCCATCTGCATCTGCTCACAGCCCTCATCCCGTGTTGCAGTTAACACCCCCTGGACAAGGCCTGCCCCAGCGTGGGGTTTCAAGCCAAAAGAAAGCTCTCACACAATGATTGTCTAATACTGGGATGGACAAACAGCATTACACTGAAGCTCTTCACAGGTTGAAGACTGATGGCAAACAAGACAGGCTTTTTATTATTTTTTTTTTCCTTTTAAATTGCAGACTAAACTTTTTTTTCCTCACCCACGTTTTGTCTGTGGGTAATAAAAATGCACTTCACGCTGAGGAGACATTAGGCTGCAGGGGGAGGGTCACTGGCTGAACGGCCTCCTGGGGGGTCAAGCTGACTGGGAGTTGCTGTGGAGGAGTGCTATTACATGGGTTGTTCGGCTGGACAGAGAGCTGGGACAGCTGGTCATTGTTGGCCAGCGATTTCAGCACTGCATTCTCCCTCTCCAACACACTGTTTCTCTCATAGAGCTCTTTTATCTGTTCTTTCAACACCTCAACCTCCTCACGAACAGCATACATTAAATGGCTTTTCACCAAATCCTGTGATGTGAAGAGGGAAAACATAAATGTTTATAAAAACATGACAGGAACATAAGCAACAATCACATATGGTTCAATCAAAATTTTAAAATCACTGGGACTATCATTTCTTCAAAGTCATTTACATAACAGAAGGCTTTGCGGGAAAGTTTCAGTCATAAGCATAAGTTGCGTTGTTCACAAAGCCAATTAAGATTGACAAATACAACTTACCATTGCTTGCTCTATTTTGTTATCAATGGCTACAATACTCGCTCCAGATGCACTAGAAGAGGGAAGAAAAAAAAACACACATTAAATCACAAGAAATTGGAAAAATCTGGATATTATATCCTGGGCTGTCAGTCCAGGTTCACGTGCACCAGGTTAACAGTAAAACAGCCAGCAAACCCAATGTTAGAATTCAATACAGACTGGTTTTGTCCATCTTTGCTGAAAACGCAAAATCATTCATCTCACTTCATTTGCTTTGTTCTGCACGGTTACTTTTATACAGCAGGGTGTACCTTCGATAGCGATTACAAATACCGACAGTGATCAACATTATATGGGAGTATTATATTGTCTTTTTATTTTTAGTATCTCTAAGCACGTGAGAACTATGCCTTGGCATAAGAATTTCTCTGGGGATAAATTAAGTTTTACCAAATACTGCAAGGATCGACACAGGACCGATGCTTGTCATTTACACAATGCACCTCCCGCGAAACGGCCTGTGCTAACGGTGGCCGCTAACATTATAAATCGGGACTCCCAATCTATACCAAACGGGAAAAGGCCCACACTGTACTGGTTCAATGCCAACTAATTAGCCAAAAGAACACTGCAGGAACAAATCAATTTCAACTAAGATCGTGCGCCCCACACGTCGTTAAATAATCTTTCCATCTTCCCTCCCGGTTCGCCAAACACACTAACCCCCATCGATTTCAGGTCTTAAAAGCAGTATTGAAATATTCCTTTTAAAAGGGCATTCCTCCAGCGACGGCGTCGGTTACACGTCAGTGTTTCTACGGATGACCGCTGTTATACCGCCAGATAAACGCTCCTCTGTTTACCTCCCCATATACTGACGCGTTTAACTTACGATGCTCAGTATCCAGGGTAAGAGACAGACGGTCAGACATGGTGGCATGACTCCCTTATTTCACCTTTCCTATTGATATTTCCAGTTGATCGGCCTTTGCTCTTGCAGAACAGAGAAGCGCGCATTTCACGCCGAACAAAGAGCCCCACTGTCTGCAGAACGCTAGACGGCGCTGCAGCTGCATGGATATAACGTTACTGGAGTTGTCCGTAAATAGATAAAAAAAAATCACTGGCGTTTAATCAAAGCGATAGAAAGTGTATTTGCGCGAACAAACAGCCATAAAAAAGTTATTATTGCCATGTTATTGTATAAACGGTGATTTTTTTGGCGGACACCGCAAACAGAAACCTTGCATTAGTTGGCCAAGCAGCGGGCGTAGATATCGGCAAGTTGTCAGCTAAGAGAATTGAAGCACAAATTTATTGATTTCTAAAATGCGGAACCAGGCAACACTACGAATATATTTAAAAACAAAATCTAAGGGGAAATTCAACAATTAAAATACACGGCATTGACCAGAGCTCCGTACGTGACAAGCAGCAGGTAGTCCGAAGCGCGCACGAGGAGACCCCAATATTATAACCAACATGACATATCTTTAAAGCTTAATAGTTTATTATTATTATTTCGTTTTTTTTAAAGCAAGATATACAATTAATGGTAAACAATACAGTAATATTGTGTTAGCCGACGCCTTTTAAGATTAGACTGTACTTCTTCGTTTTAGTCGTAAAACTTAAAATTCATTCAAAAAAAAAAAAAGGTAGAAAAATAAAAATAAGATACCTGAGCCGCCTTCTGCATGAGCCAAAGTTCCCTGAATATGTGGGTGAGGATCCAGGTGAACAAGTCAATCTGTAAGTCATCTTACTGCGCATATTCACCTTTAAGGTCGGCTTACAGGTCTGTTAAATTACACTAAGTGCTGTTGGTAACGTTGTAGAAGATTATGACGTTAGGGAACAACTCGTCTATTTTAAAAGGAGTCATATGAACAAAATAAATAGGGTTGGGAGGGGTTTGCTGCACGGCTGCACGCCCCCACCACGTGAACGCCATCTAGGGCGACGAAAATACTGTACCGTCCCAAGACATACTAATAGTAGCATGTTTACGTTTTCTTAATTTACCAGCAATTCAATTTTATTCCCGTGCATACTTGTATAATAATAATGCAGTACGATTTAAAAATGGGCATGGATACATCTCTCCCCGTTCAGGAAAAAGGGATTACTGAATAAAAATGTTCTAAAATAAATACCACGAAAGGCTACTTTTAACGCGAATTTAACATCCTTCAAGTTAAAACCGGAACACGCGAAATGAATATTTAAATAGGACAGGTCCTACGTCGTCTTACGATTTCAACCCGCGTTGCCATCTTTTCCTTTCAAAAGTTTAGAACGGGAAATAAAGAATGCAGTTCTATTTTCTCGATAACAAAAAAAAAAACACAATTCAATCGAAGCCAAGGACAGCTCTGTACCAATGCAAATATTTCAATTATTAAGTCGTTCTCCAAATCTCACGCTCACTTCTGCAAATCTGTCAGGGTTAAGGTGACATTAACCTCTTTGTGCCCCGTGGTCAAATAGTCTGTCAGGAGGCATTTCAACTCACTGTCATTCCAGTAACCCTATTAAAGGGCAGAAAGGAAACATTTTTTCCCCTGTTGTTCCACATTTTAAGGTTGCCTGCATTTCACAAAAAAGCAGAACTACAATTAACGGAGAGTTCATAAAATCTGTATGAACACAACCCCACAAAAAAAAGTAAGAATCAACATTTGGTCGCTGAAAGTTACTGACAGAAGATTACGAGGAATACTGATTTACATAGCTGAAGCATGGGGGATTTGATTTTACCATGTGAAAAGCAATCCTTGTGATTAAAATTAATACAGCCATCTGCTGGCTGAATTATGTATGAATGTATGTATGGCATAACACCGACAAGCGTTTTATTTCTACCATGAACAAGTTTTACTAAAACCGAGCTGAAAAACAACTTAAGGATTAAAGTAAAACAAATAAAACCGTAAGAGTGAAGAAAAAAAAAACTAATTCTCCATGACACCATTCGGATAAAAAAAAAAAAAAAAAAACAGCAATGCTACCGAAAACGATTCGGTGATATATCCGATTTCTGAGAACTATTCGCTTAAGCATATGCTCCATTAGGTTGAAAACTTTATGGAAATCATTAATAAAAATAAATTTAAAAAACTTGCAAAGCTTGAGGCAGATATGCCTAAACAATCATGACAAGTGGAAAAATGCAAGGGAATGGTTAAATTAACAAAACATTCTTTAGGCTGCCCCAGTCTAAACAGGGATTGTACTTATACTAAACCATTCCGACACATATTTCCCTCAGTAAAGTTTCTGCAAAACAAAGATAAGCTGCCTTAGGGAGTCTGGAGATGGACAAGTTTATAATGAAGCTTTCATTTAAATGCAAATGCTGACTGGTAAACAGGCGAAAGATGCCTGTATAAAGCAGATCTTCCGTTCTTGTACGCGATTTCAGCCCCATTGCGCTGACTTTTCGCCTAGTACAGTAATGTGCTTCAACATGGATGAGTGCGCTACATATTTGGCTAACCCACGTGCTCCGTTTTGGAAGTGCTAATTTTTAGGGGGTAATAAAGAAAAACAAATCGGAATGGGAAGTTCAGTCCAAATGTCTACGATAGGTCTGCAATGATGATTCGAAACCCTCAATTGAGCTCAAATTTAACGAGGGAAACAGGGAGGGGGAAAAAAAATCCAAAAATGGATTAAGCATTCATAAATCACTGGGCCCGTCACATCACTGTTACTGAATATCACTGAAAGATTTTATCATTGTGAGATCTTAACTTTAGTTGCCTAGAGTCTGACTAAGACTGTAGTACTACAAAACTAAGACACTTCAATACTGATATCAATCATAACCAGATTAATAGAACCTCAGGAAATCCTTGCACGTTAAAGGTTTCTGTATTGTATCCCTACACCAGGTATCTAGACCACTAACATTTGAAGGAAAAAAAACAAATGAGATTATGAAGTGTGTTGAACATAATGGTGTACTTATTAGGCCTGGTCTGCCCCACAGCCCATTTTTCCGTAAGCTTTGCCGTTGCGTGATGTTGCATAATTCAAGGTTTTTACAGAAAGACATCTGTCATATTATAGCAGAAATGCCCGAATTTGTATTCCGCTTACTCAGACGGCAAAGGTCTATTGCACATTTAATCTGTCGAACCAAGGAATTGTAGCCAAGACACCTACACCTGGGGAAGATTTATATATTTTTTTCTCCTCTAAGCAAGGACAAAATATTCCTAGAAAAGTGATAACTAGAACTATTTATATAATAAAACGGCAGAAGTTTTCTGCAGGCCCTTGGTTAGCTAAAACAGATCTGTGACCAAGAGCAAGCAATGATTCCCTGACACTGCATAACCAAAGAACTGATTCACGCACAGATGTCCCTGGTTAGCCAAGACCAAAAGGCCTGCCCTTCTTATGTCACTTTAGATTGTTGCTTAAGGCCAGGGTACAAACCTGTTTATGTGGCAGATCTGTGCTTTAGGATAATACTACGCACGATCACCTGGCAACTTCCTACTGTACCGGGGGATTCGACCTCAGAAAGACGTCTTAACGGTTTATCCCGGGAACAAAAATTGATGGCAGGATGAAATCGTAATTTCCACACACAACAGCACATTAAGCATTTTTCCATGTACTTCAGCTATTTTAAGAAAGAGGCCCACAAGTCTGTCATTTTAGCAGGGTTACATTGGAATTTGTACATTGTCCTATAAGACTGTTCTATCCAAATGTCCTTTCATATTTCATCCATCCACTTTCAATAACTGCTTATCCAATACAGGGCTGCGGTTAACCACAAACCCAACCCAAGACAGCTCAAGGAACACAAACACACACTAGTGGCAATGTACAGACACTTTCAAGTCAGATGAGAGAGAATCCACATCAAGTACGCTTTTGTATAAGGTTTCCCATTTAACCCCAAGCTGAAACTTATGGTGATGCTGCAGGAAATCCAGTAAGGAAGTCAGTATCATATAATGATTTAATCCATCCAGTTTCCACAACCCCTTATCCAAAGCAGACCTGCGGGAAGCACAGGATATGAGGGATTGTACAAGGAGAGAGAAACACTGGATAGGATGCCAGTTTGCCATAGAACACGTAAGCAAATGAAGGACAGTACAGACAAATCAATGCATCCAAACTGCATGTCTTTTGGACTGTGTGGAGAAGCCAGATCACCCATAGAAGAAATCCACATCAAAACAGGGAGAACATGCAAACTACACATCACATTCCACATCCCCGGAGAAGCGAGGTTATAAACAGTGAGTTACCTCACACTGCCTGTCATTTTTCAGCGAAGCAGAAAATCTTGTTTGTGACAACAGCAACATTAGGCAAAAACAGATCGGACAAGCCAGGAAGCACGCTCAGCTGAAATTGGACAGTCATTTGCATAGATGACGGGCATTTCGCTTTCCGCAAGTCATACATTTCCAGAGAGCTCGCAAAAACCCAACGTCATATCAACGATGTAGGGGGATCAATGGACTTGTTCAGTACAATAGAGGGGAAAAAAGTGACCAACAAAATCTGAGCAACAGTGTTTCTTAGATTTCTATACCTGGTGAGACTACATGACACTTATCGATTATACACAACTAGTAAAGTAGCGATAAGTATTAAAAGGAAAGACACTGAACTGCTGGGGAGCTAAATATCCCGAGATGCTGATGATTCATGTCAACTAGGTTTGTAAACAATGACGTGTATCAAAACGTACACTTATGGAAAGCATCCGTCTCTCATCGCACACTACACACTAATATCTACCATGCATTCTGGTTTCAACTTAGGAAATCTTCTCCATCTCCAATGTACACCTCAATCAAGTGACCCATAGTGTTCAAATTTCCAGAAACACATGTAGTTTTGTCACATCTGGGGTGTAGCTGAATCAATAAGTGACAGACATAAGCCGTGAGAACTCTGGGGGATGGTCCTCATGCAAGGCGTCAATGGCGCCCTCTGGTGATTGCGATAAGCAGCAAGGATGGACACTCCAGCCTAGTTTCATATCGCATAATACAGTACCAAATGTAACAGTTCCCCTAATGCCCCATACAAGCGTCCTCTCTTCAGTGAGAAGCCCAGTTAATTTTAATATAGCCTCCCATTAGTCAGCAGCCACAAGTTTGCGTTAGTCACACAAACAAGAAGAGGTGGGGGGGGAGCATCTTGAAAAATATTGTCAAGGTTTGTCAAAAACTGTCAAGACATTCATGAATATGCAACCCATGTGTTATTAAAGATGTTTAAGCTTTGGCATAAAAACTGCCATGTTGGAGAGACATGGAAACCAATCTGCTTTCGATTAACTTTTGATATACGACTGTTAATATACAAATTACAGGACATTATGTAAACATGGTTAAGTTACACTGGATCATAAGAAGAATGCTCACTAGTAATATTCCATTAGCAGCACCCAAACCACAACGCTATTTGTTAATACGTCCCAACATGAAACAAAAATAAGCCATGTGACTTTAAGAATGAGGTGTTATGAATGCCAGAGTCATTCAGCATGTGCTGCTGAGGGTGTGATTTGCCTAGGGAGGCTTCCCAAACATGCTGGTGCCATGCACACACAGGGGCTTGGTGCTGGCTCACACACAAGGATCATACCTATGACTGTGGCTCTTAGAGTCCCGTAACTTGCTAGGGGGAAAGGCTTGGTAGAAAGCTGTGGAGGGGTTCCTGCACAAATCAAGATTCAGAACGTAAGATGCATGACCCACAAGAGCATTTCAGAGCCTGCCATGAACTGCGGCAGCTTATCACGAGAAGGCTGCATTGCCGTACTACAGGTCTTGGCAAAGGCGGCCATTCATGAAAGTTCAGAATCATACGTATCCTTAATTGCAACATAAGTTTCTCCATGCTACGACCACAAAAACATCACCATAAGCAGACAGTTATATGTCATGACATATTAAACAAAAGCCAAACAAGATGAGCGACAACAGGAGGTATACAAGAGCTCAGATGACTATTTTCACTAGTTTTCCAGATGGTGAATTTGCTTTTTATACAGCTGCCTTGTTAAATTTGTCCTTTCCAGCTTGCTCGTGGAATAGGTCAGATGTTATGTTTGCTTACATCCACAACGTACACAACCTGAATCATCACACAACAAACGAAAACTGCTGCCACACTCTGGCATGGAATTCTGAGACAGGAGGAGGAGTTTGGATTAACCCGAGACCTGACCTTCAGACAGAGAAGTCTTCATTTACCATTCAAACCATCAGATACTGATGCAGATACACTGACGACTTATTACAGCTGGTTATTCAAGTATCCCTCTCCCACCCGGATATCCGGGACAAGGCCACATGGGGGGGGGGGGGACTGGAGCCTCTGTCAGGCAGCATGGGACGCAAGGCCGGGGAACACATTGGGCAGGACAACAGTCTATAACAGTGCGCACATGTGTGTGCTTATAAACACACACCACCCAAAAACGCCTTCAAATCTGCCTTCAGCTGACTTAAATTCTAACAAGCAATGATGGCCATAGGGGGATCCGGCCGTACACAGCATTAAGGACGCGCAGGCTACATTTTACGTGGCCAATCCCGATTTTTTTAAGCCTCACCTACCAATACCGATCCTGGCCAACCCCAAGTTTCTTAGTTTAATAATACTTAGCAGACTAAACCTTTTTTTAAAAAAAAACACACTCCTTTAATGAACCTAGCTTTCTGCAAGCAAAATATTTTAAATAGCCTTTTCAAATAAAAAGGGCTCTGCGGGCCTCAAATTAAACTGGGTGTTCCGAATGCTTCTGGGGTAGGTTCCTCCACTGGCAACTTTTTTACTGTGAATTTAACGTCTCCGTCTCACACTTTAAGGAATCTCCAAGTGTGGAAGACGCTGCGACCGAGGATGGTGCGCTCGCACATATACACATAGCCAGTGGGGGTGTAACCATACACGAAAATCACAGTTCGGTACGTTTTCAGTACAGCATGGGCTAAAAGTAGCAAAAATGGCTTTTTTAATAGTGGTTTACTGAATAAAGTAAGACCCTTATTCTTACATGAAAAAGTATGTCAATACTGTTGCAACCTACTAATAAAGTAAAATGTACTTCATTCAAAATAAATATGCTCTCAAGTATATAAAAATATCCATTAAGATGCACATTTAGAAAATTAAGTGTACCAGACCTGCACTGAATTTATATTAGCAGTTTTAATATAGAAATGTGCAACTCAAATACTGTCAATAAACACAAAGTATAACAAAATAAAATAT
>JAODJW010028566.1:0-18741 GCA_026777045.1 Hyperopisus bebe | reverse complement strand
CTGTGTTGATCTGTTTCTCCATTTTAAAATTAGAGTCAAGAATTATGCCAAGGTTTTTGGCTGAGTCTTTCACATATATAAATTTCACATACGTAAGTGAAATTTAATCGTATGCCATTCTGAAAATGTCACTGTGTTGCATTGCTATGCTCTTGTTTCTTGTTCTTAGGGGAAATGAGAAGAGCTGATTAGATTGTATATTACCACCTGCGACCATGCAAAATGGAAATGCAGTAAATATTCAAAGCTGTCTTGTTGGTGTGGGTGTGCTATGATCATTAAGGTCTAACTGCCAAAATAGACTAAATAAGTGTTAATGGCTACATATAGCCAAACACTGCAGTAAGGCGTGGAACACATCACCAGCAACAAAATAGTGTGCTATATGGCCAAATGTTTGTGGATGCATGACAGTAACTTTGAACATCCCATTCAATATTTAGTCTGCTTGTTACAACAACCTTTACTCTTCTGGGAAGGCTAGAGGGTAGTCAGCATTCCAGTTCATCCCAGAGGTGTTCAGTGGGGATGAGGTCAAGTCACAACACTCGAGTTCTTCCACACCATCCTGGACAAACCATGTCTTTATGGAGCTCATGTTGTGCACAGCGATGTTACCCTGCTATAATATGTTTGGGCTCCTTAGTTCAATTGAAGGGAAATTGTAAGGATACAGCATACAAAGAAATCTATACAAGTGGTTTTTAGAGTGTAAAAGAGAGGCAGAGAAATCAAGCATGAATTCTGAGATTAACCGAAAGACTTTTAAACACCCTTTCAGAAACTTGCCAGCACGCAACTGCTTTCTATCTTGCAGCCATGACACACATTGATTCCATAAGATTTTTAATATGTTCTAGAAATGGTCATCTTTCATGCTGTTTTTACTGTCAGTAACACACAAACAATCTAGAAAATTGCCCTATGACTCATCAGCATCAAGTAAATAAATTGTTTTTTTTTTCAGTTTGTTTTGCTGTGTGGAAAAACCATCATATCAACTACTTCATCGTGAACCTGTCCTTTGCTGATATCCTGGTCACCATTACTTGCCATTCTGCAAGTCTCATAGTGGATATCACAGGAACATGGTTCTTTGGAGATACGCTGTCGGATCTTACCTTATTTACAGGTAAACATATGGACGAAGCAAGTAAACCAGTCGTGGATGAACAGAATAATGTACCACGTAATAAGTTGAACAAGAAAGCAAGTCAGAGGCAGCTACATGGGTGTGTTGTAGTGGGAACCAACCAGTAGCAGTAATTTTTATTGTTTAAAGCAACATCACCTAGTTTGTTAAAAATCAAACGGAAACTCATATCAAATTAGTTTGCAAAGGCTCTCATTAGACTGTAGCAACTGTTCACCAATGATCACTGTCAGAAATGAATCTTGGAACGTTTCTGCCTTCTGTGGTCAGTGTTGTCGCCGCGTACCAACCCCCACACGTAATCTCCCATCATCGCCGTATCCCACCTGCCCTCATATCGTCTCTCCATCAATTGAATGTCTTGGTGGAATCGTTCCCCATGTTCATCACTGACATCCCCAAGATTTTATCTGAAGAAGTTCAAATGTGAATGTAGGTAATGCGGTTTCAATTCTCGGTAATTCTCTGCTTTGTTATTGCCAAGAAAACTAGTAACCACCAAACGAAATGCAGTGCAAGCTCTTTTTTCAACAGAAGACATCTTATTGTCCAGCTCTTTAGATGTTTGCATCAGTCTGACTTGAGGTCCAATGAAAACACCCACGGTGACTTTTGCTTCAGTGAGCTTTGGAAACATCAAACTAATATGATGGAAGTTGCACCATCTTGATCCAAAGCTGTGACAAACTGCTTGATTAAACCCAACTTGATGTGCAGTGGCGGTAGCTGGAGACCCCAGAGCATTGTATTTAACGTTATGCACTCCTGGCTGCCAGTCCTCTCTCAGTGGCCACTCTCTTCGAACGTAATGCTGAACCTTATCCCGACTGTCCCACAGACATAGAAAGCATGGACACTTTGTAAATCCACCCTGCATGTCCATTAGAAAACCAAGCATCTTAAAATCACCACACATATCCCACTTGTACTCTGTGTATTTGATCTTTTGCATTAACACCTTCACATTTTCGTAGTCCTCTTTCATGTGTACAGAATGACCAATGGGTGTTTAAGAATGTATATTTCTATTATGAAGAACGACCTTCAAACTTCTTGATGAACTGTCTATGAAAAGATGCCATTCTTCTGGAATATGCTGCATACCAATTGCTTCAAAAAGTCCAGAAACGTCACAACAGTAGCACAATGCATCGCTCATAGTGTAGAACTTTGCAAACTTGACGTCGGCTTCTGTACACGGATACTTTGCATGATGAATCTAACAGATTCCATTCTTTCAAACGTGATGTTAGTATCTCTCAAAAAGTCATCTAACAACCACATATGACATGGGTGCCCAGGACTTGTTTTGGTCACCAATGGGCATACCAAAATATGCTTCATATGCAGCACAGTATTTTCTTCCAAAGCAAATAATGTCTTTAACTTGCTTTGGCCCAATGTAAAATCCACAAACATAACAAAAAGAATCAGGAGATAAGTTACATAATCTGTGAGCCATTGTTAATTTTAACTACCTACAACAAAATCACAACAAATTTATATCACAGGTTAGATTTCACAAGGGAAGGCAGTGTGGCACTCAAAAATATACCTCGCACGCATCATACACAAAAAATTAAATTTCAAACTACAAGCAAACCGTTGATGCAAATAAAAAAAGACTACCACTGACTTCAGCACCTCAAAATTGTGTAAAAACAATTCAAAATAGCAGCCAAACAATTTTTTGTTACATTGTGCTATTTTTTTCCAATAGGTTTAATTTGTTTACCCTCAGTGTGTGCCTGCCCTTAATAAAGGACACATTTATCTCATAATATCATCATTGGAGCACTGCTATACTGTATAATTTTGTACGTTCTGTGGTAATACTAGTGATTAAGCTGTGATAAAACACTTCAGGGAATGTGGATTACAAAGCATAGGATACGCAAGGGCTTGCTTGTGGGGTTTTAAATACATTTTGCCTATGATGAGTAATTAGTATTGACTGCAAAAATGTTTTGGTTATTTTCGAATCTCATGAAAGGTTAACAGAGTCTATGAGTCTGTCCGTGCAGCATGGGTAATCTTTGTTGGAGGATATTGTGCTTTGTGCAATAGAGAAAGACCAGGCCGATTTTCTACCTGAAAGCTCAGAGGGGTTTATCAGTAGATATTCTTGACTTCAATACTGTGCAGTCAGCCAGTATGATACTCCAAGTCCTTCGTGCAGGCACATTTCCTGGAGAAACTGGGAATATAGCAGGTATTGCCCATCAATAAGTATCATTATGCCTGCAGTGTTGGATGTCATTATGTCTTTTGAATGACTATAATGACAGTAATTATCGTATTGTATTCTTTTCTAGGTTTCAATTCTGACCAGCTGACTTGCTGAATCCTTTTGTTAATATTCTCTGAATTTATTATAAATGACAGAAACAAAGACATTAAATGCACACTAGTAATCAAAATCTGATTCAGAAAATAAAAGTTTCTCTATGACAAAAGAAAAATGGCCATCCTTTGAAACAAAGCATACATGCCATATATGGTTAGTTTGGGACTTATCCAGGGGCATTGGCTGAACTGTTTGAAGATTTTTCTTCTTGACCAAAAGCCTATTTATATACCGATCAGGCATAACATTATGGACATTATGACCACTGACAGGTGAAGTGAATAACACTGATTATGTCTTCATCATGGCACCTGTTAGTAGGTGGGATATATTAGGGAGCAAGTGAACATTTTGTCCTCAAACTTAGAAGCAGGAAAAATGGGGAAGCGTAAGGATTTGAGTGAGTTTGACAAGGGCCAAATTGTGATGGCTAGATGACTGGGTCAGAGCATCTCCAAAACTGTAGCCCCATTCACACCTGCAACACCATTGTTAAATTTGCTGATGATACCACCATCATAGGACTGTGAACAACACCGAATCAGCCTACAGGGAGGAGGTCCAACACCTGAGGCGATGGTGTGACAGCCTGCATATGAACACAGACTAAGGGGATGATAACGGACTTCAGGAGATCCACGTGTTCTGCGCACTCCGCCCTATACATTGACAGAGAGGAGGTAGACAGGGTGGAGAGCTTCAAGTTTCTTGGGGTCCACATCTCGGCCAACCTCACCTGGTCACAAACATCTCTCACCAGGTGGGGAAGCCACAACAAATTGCCGCACTTCCTCAGGAAGTTGCGTCAGGCCCACCTTATTTAGCACCTTATAAAGTCTGTTTATACTTATATTTTATTGTATGTTTACTTTTTTTTTTACTTTAATGCCTCCTCTACCGTATTTACTTTTTTACTTTAATTCACATGCTGCTAAATGGAGAGATGCCAAAATGTCTTTCATTGTTCTTGCAACAGTGACAATAAAGAACTATTATTTACAGTAGAAAAATTTCCACTAGCCAAATTTGAGTTTCCTCCTCAAAATATTCCTTCAGACCAGGGGGGAGAAAAGCCATCAGACTGTGGGGGAGGTTCTTGGTCTTGATTTCCATGAGATTTTGCCCGTTTCTCAATATGAGTACTTCTCTGTATTTGTGTTCTTGCGGACTTGTGAAACATCATTAGCCGCAGCCCAAGTTCTGTTCCAATTCAAAGTTCACATCTAGCCAAATACAGTATCCCAGAATGCATTTTGCATCAAACAGCGGCATTGGGAATGGAGGGGGAAAAACTCACAACTGTAAATTATAATCTTTGAAACACTACGGTTGTTGCTGTTGTTCTTTCACAGAAAGTAGTTGTAAGTTGTTTTTAGTCGAGTATATTGCTGTTTAAACTTCGAATCTGTGTCGATTTGAAAATGTTCTTTGATGTTTTTGGAGATGTGAGGTTCCGCCAGTGGGATACCCAATAAGTATCACTAGTAACTGGCAGTTGGCATTCACGGTATCCCGCTGAGCACAGCCCTAATCTCGTCAAGTCCTTTTAGAAATTTGCTACTGGCTCTGATGACTGTACAGCATGACATATTTCGTTTTGGGTATATCTAACAGGTAATCTTTGGTCATACTATCCCAGTGTCTAAATTTATTATTTGTTTCTGGGCTGATCAGTTTGGCTGATGGGAAAGTTACTTTATATTTTAATTTAACTTTAACATCATATGAGAGTGCTCATCAAAAACACTGCTGTTCCAATTGCATAATAATCATACTGCGTCCTCCCGTTCTTGGGAGTTTGTTCTCCCAAGTCAAACTTGCCAAGTCCAAACTCTCAAAGTATGCGAGTACCAACCTGGAATACTTGGTATTGAGAAAAGGCCATACGGGAGACGCTATCGATTTCAGGGAGACTCCTGAAACTTCCGGGAAACTTGGGATATGTGTTCATCACCAGCCAAACTGGCCAGTGAGTTTTCATTTGTACCTGCCAAAATGAATTTTAACCTGCATTTGGTGAGTTGGCAGGTGTTAATTTAGAGCCCTGTTCATTGGTAAGCATGATAATGAAAGATGCTCACTAGACATTTTGACTGCACCCCCAATCAAGACATGAAATCTGGCCCTGGTTTCTATTAATCTTTCTCTTTTCTCATGAGACTCTAATGAACATCACCGCCATCTTATAGAAGTCTATTAAATTGCATTACACTGTGTGGGTGATGGATTCTCCTGCCTTGTTTTCATTATATATACACTACTTCTTTTAGGTCCTGAAGTTCAAATCTAGAAGAATAACACAAATCGGCACAGACACAATCCATTACACCACAATGGAGCAGAATGTAATAAACTTAAACATATAGTTCTCTGTCTTCGCTGGTTATTTTGATATGTTTTAAACTGGTAACACTAACATGAGAGCAATGTAAGTGGCTTTGAATATTTATAGCACTGTAAAGCTATTTTGTCTTAGCACATGTTACTTATCTTTTGAGCAGTATCCTTTTCTCAGGCAGGAGATTAAGGCTTTCCTTTAGATTGAAATTCAGACAGTGATGGCTGATAAGAAATGGTGCTCCGTTCATCAAGGTCATCGATGAGGTGAATGTCAGGCCAGGAAAGTTCTTCCACATTATCATCACCCATTTATATAAGGAAATGTGTGATCCACTCTTTGTACAAAAGCAATGTCATGCTAAAGCAGAACAAAACAGCAACAATATGTTGTTTAGCATGCACAACGAAAAAAACAGCTCCAGACCATTATTCCTCCCCCACATTTACATCAGGCAGCGCACATCCACCAACCGCAGGATCATCTAACAGATTGCCCAATAGTGAAGCATGACACACAGTGATATTAGGCTTAGGCTTTTCTATAAGACTAATTACCCACAGAAATCCTTATTGTTTAGCTCCTGATAAGTAGTTCATGTGCTGACAGTGCTGCTATATGAGATTTAGAACTCATATTTGTTTCTTTCAAGGCCAATAGATTTTTTTGCTCTATTGCAGGACTCTGCTGTCCAGTTATCTATACAGGTATGCGTGTATAGCTTCCAAAGCTCACTTGCTCTCACTTCACAGTAAACTCAGATAGCTTGGCCATGGCCACTGTGGTGGAACAGGAATTTGAAGAGAGTGCTTGGAAAGGTGAAAACCTGTGATGTACCATATGTGTGTATTGAAATTCATTGTGCTTATACCAATTCTATTTTTTTCCCCTATTCATTTCCACTGAACATACCATTACACACATGGGCGTAAATTATGGGGGGGACGGGGGGGTTGTAGCCCCCTCAATAAATCAAAACCAGCTAATACAACCCCCCCAATAATCATGTTTCCCCCATAATGGGTGGAGACCTGAACCCCCCCAATGTTCCAGCCAAAGTTACGCCCTTGATTACACACAATATCAAACGTCAGGAATCTATGTACTTTAAATAGCACTGCCAATGTGGCACTGCCAATGTATTTAATGTCAATACAAATGGAGTGGTTGCTCATCATACCCATCATAACCAAAAACTATAGCAAATATGACATGAATATCATGAACCATTTAGGAGCAATATATTTGAGATGGGTGAAAGAGCCACTTTTTCACTTGTGAATATTTCAGTAAAATGCATCCTGTTGCCTCATGTAATTTTATTATTGCCACAATCCATGAGGTATTCATCCCAATCCATGCTCATACTAATGTACAAACTCAGGGTTGTTGCCTAAAATTTCATCATAGTTGTGGACAGTACATAGCTTAGAAAAAAAGTCTCCTTGCGATTACTGTATTTGCCAGATGACCAGTATAATAACCAGTGAGATATATACTTTTAGTCATTTATACTGTCATTTTCCAAGTTTAAAGGATGGTATGTAAAGTTTCAGTGCTGTACTGGTTATCCATATGAAGTATGGTATTTATATGACAGGTCCTTGAGGCAATAAATCAAACAATTCTATTACATGCTATCATATTATTACAAACACTTACCAATTGGTAGCAAAAATAGTCTCGCTAAAGATGTATAAAGGCTTGCTAACCCAGTACAGCTGAGTATCTTCACCCAGTAAATGTCAGGCTTTGATCAAGTTATTGGATATCCATATGCTGTAGCAAAACAGACATACAGTTGAGGCCAAAAGTTTATACATGCCAAGACTGAAGACTTTCAAACTCAGTTTTTCACAACTCCACACATTTCACATTCTCATACATTTTCTGTGTTAAATCTATTAGGGTATTTACTTTATTTCCATAAGATGTCATTTTAAAATAGCAGCTAGAGCAGATTCAGTTCCTTTTACTTACCATGTCAGATTTAGCAACTTCAGTTTGGCTTTTTCGTGCCAGCTTTGAAGGAAGGGGTTCTTCCTTACATGACAGCCTTTCAGGCCATGGTGATGGACTCTCAATGGTGGATGTACCCTCATCAGTGTTGGGAAGATTACTTTGGAAATGTAATTCGTTACAATTACAAGTTACTCTATTTAAAATGTAATAGCAGTGTAACTATTTCAATTACTATATGAAAGTAATTGAAAGTGATGCTCGGACAGCCGCTTTATGCTTTCGTGGAGATCCGTCATTCTGTCATGGTCACGGGCGAAGGAAGACGCAGGGCTGCGAGGTTCGTCAAGGGAACGGCGGTTTATTCGGGAGATCCGGGGAGACATGGACTGACATCACGACAATACAATGACGGATCTGACAAGACGTCCTCAGACGCGGACTAAATACACATAAGAGAGCAAATGGAACAAGATACAGGTGTTGACAATCAGGGAATCACACGAGGTAACAAGGTAAGCGGACGTGGGCGTGACAAATTCTAATGTGTGTTCATAATATAAACTTTTTGGGAGTCAAAACAAGACAAACTACGAGTGATTTGACCACTCAGTGACGCTTCAGGATTACATTATGATACAAACATTTTATATACTTGCAAAAATAAATGGTTCAATTTTACTTCTGTTCTGAACAGTTCTTGCATCAGACAGGATATGAAATTCAAGCTGATTGTGTAATCACTTACTCTGTTTAAATCAATTTTTCAATCGCAAATCACAGAGTAGCCTGAAACAGTGTCTTTGCAGCACTGTAAAATAAAATGGGTTAGCAGTGTGGTAAGGCTGCATCGCTCAGGGGTTAGCTAGTTAGTAAATTTTCAAAACCCAATATGACATAACGTGTCGGGAGTGCTAATATCAGACCTAACATAAATTACCAATAACCTTAGCATATTGAAGGACGGCACATTTTCTGTCAACGGGATCAGAAGTGCCAGTGTAGCTTAAACGCGCGGTACATACTTCGCGATTCATTGTGGTGTTTACGCATGCTGTCCATCAGTGTTTACATTTTGTTTTGTCGTCGTATGCGCCTTATCTTATGATGGAGGTGGTGTCTTCCCTGCCTTGTTTAATATGACTGTTTGCAGTTACAGTAAGCTGCACTTACCTCTAGATGTCTCCTTGGGTTGGACATGGACTGTTTAGGTTTCGACAACATTTTTACGCACTGCATTGCACAGTCAAATTTGTGCCCTTTTCCGTAATATATCGGAAATGTTTTTTATATTTCCAGGAATGGAATGCACTCCTTTCCTTCTCTACCATTGCCTGCAACAGAAACTCAGACCGCTCATTGGCTGCAAATGTAGACGCAACAGGATAACCAACCAGAAGCATCGAATAATACTTTCAAACTTTCGGCTGTGGAGGGAAATAGCAAAGGAGGATGTTTTGCATAAGAAAAACACGAAAAGCAATAAAAATACTGTTATTAAAGATATTAGCAAGGTTTTGCATACAATTTTATGATGTAACTAAAATTGTAATCATGAATATTTCCATAAGTAACTGTAATTTAATTACAGTTTTTTCTCTAGTAACTGTAACGGATTACAATGACAGTTTTTTTGTAAATTACATAACGCCGTTACATGTAACTCGTTACTCCTCCCCAACACTGACCCTCACTATATAGCCAAAGGTAAGTGGACACCTGACCATCACACCCATAAATTATGTGGCCCTTCCACAAACTGTTGCTACAAAGTTGAAAGTTGGGATGATTTTGCATGCTGTGGTATTACAGTTCTCTTTCATGTGTACAGAGGGGCCCAAACCTGTTTCTTGACAATACCTTTTAGATCTATCTTTTAGATATCTTTACTAAAAATCTATCTTTTAAATTTATGCCAAAATAGTTCTACATTGGTCTCAGACCATACCATATTTTGTCACTTGTTCTGGCAAAATGTAAGTGGGCTTTGGATGTTTTTTTTTTTTTGGGTTTCTTTTATCTTGCCACCCTCCCTGATCACTCAGACATGTTAAGAA
Source organism: Hyperopisus bebe (assembly GCA_026777045.1). Lineage (NCBI taxonomy): Eukaryota > Metazoa > Chordata > Actinopteri > Osteoglossiformes > Mormyridae > Hyperopisus > Hyperopisus bebe. The sequence goes on along the minus strand of JAODJW010028566.1, from coordinate 8,887 downwards.
TACGAGTGATTGTTGTTACATGCGGGGAGTATTTGCCAGAGGTTCCTGCAGCTCCTTTAATGTTGCAGTGTCTTTTGGCAGTCTCCCTGATGAGTTTTCCTCTTATCCTTTTGTCAATTTTGGAGGGATGTCCAGTTCTTGGTAATGTCATTTTTTACCCAATTTTTTGTCCCATGTCCTAATGTTCTAAACATTTTCCCATACCTCTCTCATGAGCAAAACCTTATGACAATGAAATCCTCTACATGTTTTGCTATCTCATTGGCCATGGCTTCAACAGTCAGATGAAAACAAGAAGATCCTACAGAAAGAAAATCTTACAGAAATAATTTCTTTATTTGGGATTAATCAGAATCACTTCATTGATGACAGGTGTGTGATAATTACTTTTGAGTTTGAATGTGATTAATTCTGAGCTCAGTCAAATGACATTATAAAAAGATGGAATGCAGTGGAATGTCTTATTCTAAGTGAGTGTATGCTACAATTTCTGCTTGGAAAATGTTCAAATGGCCGCATACATATTGAATACCACTAATAACAGTTAGTTGTTTGAATATACATAAATGAATCAGATATTCACCTAAAACAAGTTCAACTGCGATATTCCCAATAAACAGACTGAAAAGTGAATGTTGATCCTTTTGTGGACTGTCTTCAATATTTAAATACTGTCCATAGTGTTTTGTATGCTGTGTATATTTAACTAACAATACATTTCCCATATATTTTGTCTTACACCGAGTGTCCATGCTTAAAAGACTCACTCTGTCAGGACTGCTTCTTAGAACCTTGGTTCCTCTCACATTTTCTTTGCTGTATTTAAGCTGCAAGGAACTGTGGCCCTCCCTAAATGTGCTTATAATGTTTTGAGAAGTTATCAAGATCTGCATAGTGTAAGCAATCAAAATTATCACTTTGTCAACCTGAAATTATATATAGCTCAGAGAAGAAATACTGGAAATGCAAATCTAAGCAATACAAGAACATAATAAAATATTAGGTCAGTGTGCAGATAGCATTAGCAGTGGTAAGTTCAAGATCAATTTATCTTCAGGTTGTGTGCAACTCATTTATTGTGGAAAGTGAAGAATAAGTGAAGAGCAAAAACACTATCAGGGTAGTCAGTACTGTACTTGCTTTATATATACATTATTTATTGCAAATAGTGTAAAGAAAAAAATCTCTTTTGAGAAAAGAAAAAAAACACTTGGAAAAGTGAAAAGCAATAACAAAAATGTACAGTCCTACAGCAGACTGTCCTTTTTCATTTGACAGGTTATTCTCCGGTCAAAGTCTTCAATCTCACTAGAACAGACAAAAAAAGTACCCAGTTAACAATGTTACATGCACCATTTAATTCTTGCAGGTCTTTTCCTGCAACTCTTACCTTCTGCTGTGCTGAGGACCAGCAAGGAACAAGTTCTCTGCTTCCTGTGTGGACACACCTGTCAGCTGAGCTAGAGCACAGATGATGGACTAAGCAAAACAGATAGATTATCTTACATCTGTATTTATAGTAAATTGATATGCATCCTTTATCCATGTTAAGCTCAGATACTTTAATAGACAAAAAATGCACATAACATATATACATGCATAGCAAAACAGAATGTGGGCTTGCTTTAAATAATTATTTGCTGCATTTCATCAAGATTTGGTTGTACTGAGAGGCAGAGACTTATGCGTGGCTAAAATAAATAATAATAAAAGTTAATAATCAACATAAATAATTGAATGGCAATTCATTAGTCAACACAATTGACTCCAAAGTCATCAAGATGGCAAAAGACATTTTCAACAACATAAAAAATTAAAATAACCTAAATTTTGGATGGATCGATGTCGAATTTGACACGGCTGCACAGACACCAGTACTTCTATGCAGGAACTTCTATGCAAGAAAACTATACAGATTCAATGATAACACGTATACCGGTACCTAACTCGATTTCGCACCGTGTGAAACAAGCAAATAAAAAATTAACATACCTTTGATTGTATAGTTTGGGGATACACGGCGCAGTACGCCATGTCCCTAGGTGAGAGATCAATTTTCTGCCTAAGAGATGGTTTGTAAGATTTTGGAAAAGAATCTGACCGCGCACTTTTCCCGCCGTATCCACAACTTCACGGCCTCGCTAGGTGGCTGGTGTCGCGCATGCTTACGCAGATCGGGCAAGAATCGCAGATCGGACAGCCACAGCCAGGCAGTCAGTATACAGAGCAAACGTACACGGAAAACCAGTGTGCGCATGCGTTCGCAGATAGGGCAGCCACAGAGCCCCTTCTGTCTCTCCGCTTCTTCTTCCGTCTTCAGATCTTTGTTGTCAGCTGGGACTGGGTTGCTACGGAGAGGACGGACGGCGACGCCGTGACCAGCAGGGTCCTCACCTCCGTTACTCTCTCCAGCAGCTGCCGGAGATCTTTGCGCATCTTGTCTAAGAGGTGAGTGTCCTCGGGTATGGAATCAGATTTGTGCCAATATTATCAAGCAAAACTTTTTTGACATCAAGCAAAAACAAGGCTTCGAGAAGAAAAAAAAAACTAACTGAAGCAAAAGAAATGTCATCTCAAAAGTAACATTTATAACTTGCAAAAACGATTGGTCTTTTGATAATGTTTTCTTTTGTTTACGCTGCCAGCTTTCTCGCTTGCCCTCCCTGATTTTTTGCTTACAATTCTGACACAAACTTCTCGCGTGGGCGGGTTTTTTCAGGGACGCGTCCCCATTGGCTAATAGGTTTTTTCAGTGCCACGGGCATCTTTAATTAACAGCGGGACTGGACGTTCACTACGCACTAACTAATTTTTACTGCATCCGACAACAAGATTAACGGAGACATCCGCTGTAAAATCGTCCCGCTCCGAGTGCCTAGGTTCAGTGCCACGGGGTCCTCTTGGACCTCGGGTTGATTTAGCCAATAAATTACCTCCTGAAGCAAGCCGATGCGATCGCCCTCGGCTTGTGGAGGTGCTGCGTTGTTGAGGTCTGTCATTCTGTCGCGACGAGACGGGGAAGCAGGTGAAGCGAGCCGTAAATATGAGCAAACGGTTTTATTCAGGGTAAACAGACGCAAAACATGCAACGTTAATAACAGACCTCGGGAAACGTACTCGAACGCGGACAGAAATACTCAGGACTATAGAAAGCGTTTTAGCGTTTATTCTAATAGCCGTCATATCAAGCCCGCATTGCTGTACTAGTTCGGACTTAGGCATACTAGTAAGACATCCTGGCGCACTAGTACGCGACTAGGTTGTACTAGTACTGCAAAAATGCTTACTAGTCAAGCTTTTTCATCAACTTGTTAACGTATGGGCCTGAAATAGTTAACTAGTAAGGCTTAAAATGCTTACTAGTAGCAGTAGTATAGTATGTTAACACACTATCGATGGAGCAGTAATAAAAGGCTTTGAGCAGCTCTGCAGACAGAATGTTCTTCCTCGGTGTCCGTAAAAAATACAGCCTCTGCTGAGCCTTTTTTTTTTTTTACCAGAGCAGATGAGTTGATTGACCATGTGAGGCTCCTCGCTGATGTAAATCCCCAGGAGCTTGAAGCTGGTGACCCTCTCTACTTTCTCACCGCTGACAATTAGGGGAGCGTGGTCCTCACGTTGTTTCCTAAAATCGACAATGATTTCTTTGGTCTTTTTGATATTTAATGTGAGGTTCTCGTTCTCACACCAGTCTATCAACCTATCTATTTCCTTTTTATATTGTGTTAAGTTATTGTCTGAAATCAGTCCAACTACTGTTGTATCATCTATTTACTCTCTTACCTTCTGGGAGGCACTACAGAGCTCTCAAAGTCTACACCTCTAGATTTAAGGACAGCTTTTTTCCAAGGGCATATCTGACTTGATTCTACCTCCTGGAATGTTTTGTAAAAAAAATTGTCTTGTGTGATTTGTGTTGTGTGGTTACCCCTGGGGTGGAATGAGCTACAGAAACACATCTGGTCATCAGACTCCTCCTCTGTCTTCAAGAAATGCCTTAAGATCCATCCATTCCATGAATTCCTCGACTAATCTGATTGTCCTTAATGCTTTTGTGTTGTACTTACTGGCCCTTGGGTAGTCTTATTAGGTTCCTACTTTGTTGATAGTTATATGCTGAATAAATCTAAACTATGCTGAATAAATCTAAACACTGCCCCACTCCACCCCGCTGTGTTATATTCAGCTCCAGTAAATATGCAATAATGGAACAATTCGTGCAGTAAAATATAGGAGACGCTTTTATTCACATTACTGTTTTAGATGTTGGTTTTTAAGTCAATTTATTACATGTGTAGGTATGTATGTGTGTATATGTGTGTACATGTGTAGATTACTTTTATTCAGGCTTGCCACAGAAGAAATTTTGTCGTACTTCGGTACAATGACAATAAAGTCTGTCTGTCTATCTATCTATCTATCTATCTATCTATCTAGTATAAGCCAAAATGTCCACTACTGACACTAGTGAAAGCCAATATGTCCACCAGTTGCACTACTGAGGGTGTTTTGACTTGTGTGACTAGTAAGGTGCAATTATCCACTAGTGACACTAGTGAGAGTCTGTTTGCCCTTACTAGTTACACAAGTGAAGGACAAAATGAACACTAGATAACTAGTTGAAGTGTTTTTGCCCTACTAGTTACTAGGCATGTCACAATACTGAAATTTCAAACTCGATACTGATACTAAAAAACCAAAACAGGAACTTTTTTTTTTAAAAAAAAAAGTCTGAACACCACCACCAAAAAAAAAAAGCCAAACAATACAATGAAAAAATAAACCCAAGAAATAGAAAGAAATGCCATTAACATTGTAAAATAAATAAAATATCTTAAAGCTCTATTAGCTTGTGCAAAGATAGTTTTCTTCTGAGGATAAAGTTAGCACAATATATCAAAAAACTTTAAACACAGCATGCTCCAGTAACAGTGTACTGTAAGTTTAAGACATTGCAGTAGCGCTTACTACTATGTAGCACATGGCAACCACATTACACTTGATGTTTTTTGGCAAGTTGTACGTTTTTTGCCAGAAACACCAACATGTTAATATGTTCTTCTGTTAGTCTGGCCCTTCTCGGGGAGCAAATAAGGCCTGAAGTGGTGAAGACACGCTCAGATAGCCAGCTTGAAGCTACAATGCACAGATATTTCCTCTTAAAATGTGCAAGTTGAAGTAGGTCACTCTGATTGCTCTTCCCCCACATTAAAGGGCCCTGCTCTGCTGCAGTGAGTTCCGGCATGGTCTCATAAACAGAGCTCTTTTTGTTTTCAGGATCATCTGTCAGTTCCTCTGCTACATTAGGAAGTTGTTGCTTTCTTTGCCTTTGAAAACTAAACTAAAAAAGCACTCCTCGCTTTGCATGACGCAGCAGTGAAAAATATAGGCGCGTTGTGCAATTAGATAATTGTAAAACGTGGAGAGAGAAGATGTGGTGGAAGAGCAATCAGAGTGACCTACATCAACTTGCACATTTTAAGAGGAAATCTCTGTGCAGTGTCTTAAACTTACAGTAGACAGTTACTGGAGCATGCTGTGTTTAAAGTTTTTTGATATATTGTGCTAACTTTATCCTCAGAAGAAAACTGTATAATTGCACAAGCTAATAGAGTTTTAAGATATTTTATTTATTTTACAATGTTAATGGCATTTCTTTCTATTTATTATTAGTTTTTTCCCCCATTGTAATATTTGGCTTTTTATTTTTTTGGTGGTGTTCTGACTTTGTGTAAAAAAAAAAAAAAAGTTTGTTTTTTCTCCCCCTGTAGTATCGAAAATAGTATTGGTATCAAGTTTGAAATTTCAGTATCGTGACAAGCCTAGTCATGTTATATTTCTTGGGGGTGGCACTGAGGTGCAGTGGTTGGCACTAGCTCTTCACAGCAAGAAGGTTCTGATGGGGCCTTTTTGTCAGTTTGCATGTCCCCCCCTGCTTGTGTGAGCTTCCTCTGTGCACTCAGGTTTCCTCCTGCCATCCAAATACATGCAAATTAGGTCAACTGGCTACTCTAAATTGCTGTAGGTGTGAATGTGAGTGTGAAAAGATTGGGGACCTGTCCAGGGTGTATCCCGCCTCACGCCCAAAATCAGCTGGGATTGGCTCCAGCTTCCCTGATGAATAAGTAGTGTAGATAATAAATGGATGGATGGATTGATTATACTTCTTAATATTTTTTCTGAGATCATTTTTTAAATTTGAAGTCCTATTGGTAAACACTTGAGTGAAATAAAAATCAATCTCATCAATGCTGGCTCTTACAGAAACAAAACATTTTTTTGAATTTTTGGGGTGTTTTTCCCACATGTATTCTTTGTATATATTTATTTGATATTACACATGAGATGAGAGATTGAAAGATGACTAAGCACAAGAATGCTAATTGAGTTTTCATATACATTTACATTCTATTGTCTTACATTAATAATGAACAATACTTATATAATTGCAAAAAATTCCAGATGTTTTCCTTGAATAATACACCTAATCATGGTTCAGATCAGTGTCCTGTAGAGAAAACTATTTTATGTACTGATTTGGAAAACACAAGATGGCACAAATAAAAATGTTCTAAAAATTCTACACGTGCATCACCTGTTGCACTAATTCATATTTCTGACTAATGGAACACCTGTTTTCGTGGCATAATAGGCTTTCATGGACAGTTTATTCTGCAGTAGAGACTCAGTTTAGGAGTGCAGATTGTAACATGATTTCATCCTGCACAAATGCCTACAAATAGTGTAATTTATCCGTTACTGATTGGTTGTATATAAAACTCATAAAGAAGAAGATGGATTTGAAATGGATGGAGAAATAACCATGTTATAACTACACTGCTGCACTGCCTTAAATAAGGAATAGCTTAGCAACAGACCATGTTTTCTGTGCTTTTCTGATTAATACCAGATTGTGCTCCTTTGGCCCTCATCCAGTTCCCATGCAGGGATTACTTACTCTTGCCATGTTGAGCAGACATTAGAGTACGGTATGACCTGTTACTTTATTTTAGACACGTCTCTCCATTTTTACGAAGACCAAATCCCTCTTGACTTGACGCCAGTTACAAATGCATGCCAGAAAGTTTAAGCGACACCTGGAACATTTACAGAGAAAAGAGCTGGAAGTGTGAAAGCTGTTTTCGAACCCAGGAGAACAGATTTCTGGGTCTCTTGAAAACATCAGTCCGGTCTGGTCCAAGTCAAGAAGATAACTCTTCTGTGCACTGAATGCTGAGCAAAGTTTTTGGTTCGAGTTGGTATGGTTAATGGAGGAGATGGAACGCTTCACAGACTTTTATTGGACTGGAGTGCTACAGTTAACTCACCTTTGTGGTGTTTGCACTGAGAACATTATAAAAAATGTATGTCTCGTTTATTCATGCAATAATCCAGTCAGCCAATCAAGAAGCAGCAGGACATAAAATTGTGCACATACAAGACAAAAGCATGGCCTGGTTGCTGGTGTTGCCAGATGGGCTGATTTAAATATTTCAGAAACTGTGGATATCCTGGGATTTTCACACACAACAATCTCTAGAGCTTATACAGAATGGGGTAAAAATATAAAATAAAATAAAAAATGTGAGCGTCAGTTCTGTGGGTGGAAACAACTTACTTTATGAGTGAGGTCATAGAGGAATGGCCAAAGAGTGCAAACTCTTCTGTCCTGAAGAGGCATTGTGCTGACATTCAAGACTTCTTCCACAAATATTAAATAAATACCACCTTACAGAAAACTTCCACCATACATGTCCCTGTGAATAAGCTATTACTATAGCAACCTATAGACATCAATTGAATTATGGCCTGAACTATTGTCAGAGTTGCTGTCATAGAAAATTAATCAACACCCTCTGACCAATCAGATGTGAGAATTCAACAACGCTGTGGTATAATGACTTAAAATATATTTGACTAAGAAATTAAATTTACAACTCAAGGAACATGGGGACATTTTTGAGGCACATTAGATTCTTTACAGGTTTTAGACAATACTTTTAAACTTAACATGTTCTGGGGACAGGAAGGAATGTTTTGAAGGAATGATTTGTGTCCTTTTACATGTATTAATTTGGCAGTTCTTTGGCAAATAAAGCGCTTTATTCAGAGATCCGCTTCATGTTATTGATGATTGGCTCCTCCTCTATATGGTCGCCTGTAATAGACGTCATTAGTGTGCGTGGCTTACCTTGACATTCATAGTGCAGTATCCATGCGGAATGTTTTGAAGGTTATTATTTACTATTAGTTACGTCACTGTGGTGAGATTTCACTGTTTTCTATAATTACTAAAGTTTTAATAGAATGTTCCTGAAATTGCAAGGTTTTTTTCTAGTTGTCAAATGTTTTAAAGAGTGATGAAAATAGCTAGTATTGTGTTAGCTCCGTGGCTTCTAAGGTTATTTCTGCACATGGCGTTTTACACTGTTTGATTTTGAATACTAACATAATCCGATTAACACAAATCCGTGAATTTTAGGGTAGGAAATGCAATAAAAAGGAGAAAATATAATGATACCTGTTAGCCTTTAAGCTACATTTCATGTCACAAAGGCTTAGCCTTTTTCAAACAGGCCACAGATGTTATGTTACAGATGTTACAGGTTACCAATGTTTTGTAATAGCCTCCATTTCAGTGGCCAAAGTTGAGGTTTAGCTCAGCCGATACAGTTTGTTTTAATTGTGTTACTGTTAAATAGTCAAACTGATTTGAGGTTGTTGTCATTCTTACATCCTTGGTCCATCCATCCATCCATCCATCCATTTACTTCCGCTTATCCGAGGTCGGGTCGCGGGGGCAGCAGTCTCAGCAGTCTCAGCAGGGAAACCCAGACTTCCCTCTCCCCGGCCACTTCCTCCAGCTCCTCTGGGGGAATCCCGAGGC
>JAODJW010028447.1:0-18762 GCA_026777045.1 Hyperopisus bebe | reverse complement strand
CAGCCCATGCGAGCTGGTGTCAGGAAAACGGCAATCTATTACTGAGCTAATGGCTGTAATCTTAGTGTTATTTTCAGGATGAGAGACAGCTGCTCCTTTCCCATATGCCGCAGTTCGATAATGAGGAGTGTAATTCTGTCACCTGCACTGGCGACTCATGGAGTAGTTTTCCTGGAGCCTGCTAGATACTCACTGACCCAGGTGCTGACCCAATTTACCTCAGTGGTTGAGTTCTGGAACTGTTGGGGGGCTGTGAAGTGGCTTTGAATGGCCCTTAGGAGACCTTTATCAGGCAGCTGTCTGAATGCTCTAGCTGCCCACTCAGTGATGGGTCTTGTGGGATTGTTTGCCTATACATGTTGAACACATCAGTTGACTGTGAGCTTACATTGAATTATGATATTGTTGAATACGTGTTATTCCATAGTTAGTTGGGAGCCGTGGACAATATATTTTTGCTGATGATCGCCAGTTGCTTGGAAATTTGAAACAATTTTTACAAACATTGACCAAAGTAAATTATTTTTGTTAAAAATGTGCATTGAAATATTCATACATCATTCAAAATGTGCTAATTACAGCCTCATGCCTCAGCAGACTATGCACTTACTAAGAATTACATCACAAGCAGAGATTAACACCATAGTGAAGTCTGACAGACATTTTGACAAAATGAGATATTTATCACGGACATGGTTTTTAAAAACATTTTGTCACAGATACATATAGGTCTTGTGATGGACACTTCTGTCCATGTATAGACAGGATGACAATTCCAGATTACACACTTAATGAGACCATGACACACACACAGTCTGATGGAGATCCAGAGTGCAGCCAAGTCGCCCCATGACAGGGAAATGTTCAATGAAATCTATTTGCTTTCACATTTCCGTAAAAGGATGTTTTGTGATTACCAGCCTAATTTAATTTCAGTATTTCATTTATTCTTGCACTGGGACATAAAAGTGTAACATATTCTTATCTAAGTCAATTAGCTTGCTTCCTCACGCTGCATGGCAGGGTGCAGTTCATAGGGCCACACGCAGAGATAGCTATGTGCTTTAGAATGACATTTGGGAGACAGGATATTTATCTTTGTTTGACTTCCTATTTCAAATGTAATATTAACCTACTAAGATGAAACGCAAAATAAAGGTAGAAGGGAGGAATAGCAGGGCCACTGTATTGACTTTAGGCATTTCAGTGTAGCACCCGTCCTTTCTAGTTTTCAGATTCATATGCGACACACCGTGTGCGCTGCTATCATTAATGCCTAGCCATTGAATTGCAGCACCAGGATGCTTGTGTGCTCAGAAGTGCAGCAACTTCTTGTTTGGATTTGGTTGGTGCTAGTCAGCTTCAGACTACAGATCCATCCTAGCCATAACTCTTATTTAAAAACATCTTTAAAAACTGTCACTACATTATCTGGGGGTCGGGGGTGGGAAGTGAGGTATGGACCCCTGCCTGTGTCTGGAGGCATGTGGGCTCAAAAAGTATGATCAGCAGAGTAATTGTGTCATCAGTGAGCCCTTGAGAAAAGCCCCTAAACTCCAGTTGCTCTGAGGACACTGGCTGACCCCCCCCCCCCCCCCCCAAAACTTAAGCTTTGCTTACTTGTATGTCGCTTTGGTCAAAAGTGTCTGCTAAACAGCTACATTTAAGGCTGTTTTTACATTAATATGCAATTGTTTACAGCTCGTACAATGCATTTAATCATTAAGTCTCAGTAAGTTTAGTCTTTTTGGTTTAAAAAATAGTTGTATGTGTAACCAATGTCTATCATTATTATGTGTTGTTTTTGACTGTTTTCACAATGTTGAAATATTTCTCGGTTGCTATGTCAACCCCCCATGCCGTGCAATTTTGTGCTTTTCTCAGCCTCACTTAAAGTGGCATATGTGTAATGTGCAGCCTGTCAGCCATCTTGCTCTATTCGCCTTTATCAGTTTGTAATGGAGTGAAAAGTCAAGAGGAGCAGTCAAGCAGGATTTGGTCCCCTGTGTTTGTTTTGGTAAATTGCCCCCCACCCAGTGCCCCTGCAGAAATGAATTTCTACTTTGCTTTTTTGATCCATTTTATGGATCTTTTTCAAAATTAGCATGGATAAGGAACTGGAACTGCTTAAATTTAGACAGGTTGCTGCAAAACTGAAGCAACTTGGCACAGTGATATCAAAAAAGGATGCAGTTTTGACACTTAATGTTTTGACTTTCCAAACAAACAGATTAACACTGGGGTATCTGCCATGTCACAATCTGTAACATTTTGTCGTCAAAAAATCCTTGGCCCTTCTTTTTCAAACTCTGCGGAAGCATTGTATTAGTACTGAACTGAAAGTGATTAAATTTTGAGACCCCAAAATTTGAAGCAGTGCTGCTTAGTGGCAGCATTCCACAAGGCTCATTGTGTGGGTGAAGATCTGGATTTGTTCAATGAGATGAAGCTCTCATCTATAATGCACTATATATGAGGTGGCCAACCTGACCTAAACATGGTAGAAATGGTTCTGGAGGCATTTGAGTGGAAAGTGAAGGAAAAGTGGCCAATTAGTGCTCAGCATATGTGGGAGCTCCTTCAGGACAGCTGAAAGAACATCCCAAGAGGCCACCTCATGAAACTGGCATAGAGGAGAAAGTAGAGTCAGCCAGTCCTTGGAGTAATTGGGGTTAAGAGCTTTGCTCAAGGGCTAAATGGTAGGATCACTCTGCTCACCCAGGGATTTGCTCCAGATAATTTTGTGAAATTATCTATTTACTTATTAATCATTAAATTAATATTTACATATCAACTTTTAACATAAAAAGTTTTTTCTGACCCAAGACTCTGTCATCCAGAATTATGCCTGTGAGTTTGCATTAAAAACCTATGTATGATATGAGAGAGCATTTCTTGTCCACACAGATCTATTTACAGCAGGGGAGTGTGTTACATCATAAAACTACTAATTTACTAAAACAAAGTTTTTAGACTTCATTTACTCATTGGTAGCTTACCTGTTGCAGCTACAAAATGCATTGATAAACTCACAGAATTAATGATATTACATTTTGCTCTACAAATCATAATGACACAGTCATGTGAAAAAGAAAAGTACTATGGTCTTATCAGGACATAATAATAAAATACATAAAATAATAATAATTTGGTCCTTATCAGGTTCTAACTTTAGGTGTAAAAGAAGAGACAGATTCCAGAGTCCTCCATTGAGGTTTGTGGACTTTCATTTATGCACAGCTCTAAGATCCCACCATAACATTTCAATCAGGTTGAGCTCTGGACTCTGATTGGACCACTGAAACACCTTGATTTTCTTTTTCAGCCATTTTGGTTGTAGATTTGCTGGCATGCTTGGGATCATTGTCCTGTTACCTGACCCAATTTCAGCAGTTAGCTGTTGGACAGATGGCCTCATATTTGATTCTACAATACTTTGCTATACAGTACAAAGGAGTTCATGGTCGTGCTACCATGTTCTTTTAGAGAGAAAAGGCTTTCTCCTGTCAACCTTTCCAAACAAGCCGTACTTGTTCAATCTTTTTATAATTGTGCTGTTACAAACATTCAAATGCTAACTGGGGCCTATAGAGTCTGGGATGTAGGTCTTGGTTTTTTTTTGCCATTTCTCTGACCTTGGGATGAATTTGCTGGAATGTCCACTCCTGGGAAGACTGGCAACTGCCTTGAATGTTTTCCACTTGTATTGTACTTTCCACTTGTATTTCCATTATAGAATGGACTTCAGATTGTTTGGAAAAGGCCTTATAACCCGTCGTAGACTCATGGGCAGGTTGTGTTTGTGTCATATTTTCGTGCTCTTTGATTATATAATTGGTTTCTATAGATTAATCTTGTGAAATTAATCTTAAACCCACATCAGTTACACAATAAAATACTCACTTTAACATACTTTATTAACACTACGGCACATTAGCGCAATACACTACTTACATTTTGCTTGGCAGTTAAAGGAGTTTGACGTTCATTGGTGTTGAAAATGGCGGTTCTAGTGATAGGACAGACATTTTTGATGATGTATGGTAAGGTCCAGATTTCAACAAGTGTCAGTATCACTGCACACTCCATGTTCACGTCCATGTTGTTATTGAATGATTTAATAGTACGAGAGCAGCTACTTAGCCTAGGAGTGCAAAGGGCCATTGGCTTGGGCCGCGGTAACTATCCCCCTCTGCACATGCCTAGTCTGTAGTACCACCTACATCAGGGACAGGTGGATTATGGATGGATTATTATGGGAAAGGGGTTATTGTGGCTTATTTTCCCTTCTGGCTGGCATAATAAGAGAAACTCATCTATTATCTTTGCCACAGCCGGCAATCCCCCAGGAATTGTTTGCTATTTATTTTATACAGTCAGCACTCGGCAGGTCCAGCTGAAATTGTACCAGTGCTCCAGAACTGTGTGCAAAACTGTCGAACATCACTCCAGATGTTTTGTACTCGAGTGCACGTACTGCAGAAGTAATGTAGCCCCGCCCCTCCTTAAAGCTGTATTGCCAGCAATGTAATCAGTGATCTACGCAGCATATTAGCTTCCATAGCCTTACATATCCAGTGCAGATTACGGTTATGTCAAGCAACACAGTTTTATGCGTAGAGGTGTGGACCGCAGCTGGCCATAACAAATACTGGGGGTGACATGCTTTGGAAAGGTCCTTTGATACTTTTTATATTGGTTCTGCCAACAGTTAGGCTTTCACAGTTGACTGTCTGTCAGAAACCTTGATTCTAGAGCCTTTGTCTTTGAATACATGAAGAAATGAGAAGAAGTGGCCATCTGACATCTAGATGTACTTGACCTTCTCTCTTCAGATGTCTGCATGCCTGCCTGGCTGTCGCAGCGTGGATGAGGGAACATCACCTCCAGCTTAACCTAAGAGTTTCTTGTCTTTCCTGCAAGCAGTACCATCCACCATGCCGTCATTGTTCAGCTCGGATCATCCAGATTCTGGCAGGCCTTGATAGAGACAAACATGTGGCAAAGTTACACAACCAACTGTCCTTTGCTCAGCAGTCTCCTGATCTTGGAAATTTACCCTGTATAACACCAGAAAGATCAGGTATTTTCTGTCTCAGTATGCAACTTAGCTTCTAGTCCAGGCACTTGTTACCCCACAACTTAACTATTGCAATCCTGAGCCCCCAGCTTGCCTATTTCTCGTCTCCCTGTCTGTCTCTCACACAACTGCACCCTCACTCACAAGTCCTGCATGCAGTGACAGCAAAGAGGAGCTGACTGATAAAATAATATATGTTCATACTTTATTTCTGAGCCATTTTTTCATGCACATGTACAGCTATCTGTCAATAAAAGTGTCCGTGTGACATTGGGGACATTTGGCTCTGATTCGGAACTGTATTTGTTACTCCTTTCTGTACCGGCTGGTCTACCAGCTTATGCTATCAAACCACTGCATTCAAAATGCTGTAGCACGTTTGATACTCAGTCAGCCTAAGCATTCTCATGTCTCTTTACTGGCTCCCTATTGGGGCGAACATCAAGTTCAAGTCCTTAGTGCTGGCTTACAGGTCCATTAATGGACTGGCACTAAGTTTCCTGAATTCCGATGTCACACCTCACCCATGTCAGTCAGCACCAATGCCATCCTGGAGCTCCCTTCGCCACGTAAGAAGTGTCACTCCAAACTATTCTCTTGTGTAGTTCTTCCATGGTGAAATAAGCTGCCAAATCATATCTGGTCATCAGAAGAAACACCTTAAGACCCATCTGTTCCATGAGTTTCTTTACTAACCTGATTTCTGTCAGGGTCAGCACCCGTCTGATCCTGCCCTTCATGTCTCTTCTCCAGTTGGCCAGCTGGTATCGCTGGCTAGCCTGTCTTGTCATTCCTTCTCTGATAATCCTTGTGTGGATTGGGTTGAGTGTGTGGCTTTGATACTGATTCCCTCAAGTAATGGGTTCAAAACCTTCTCCTTCTGTTCTAGTTTTGTTTTGTACCTTTTGATTTTGTAATTGATTAGCCTTGTTTAATATTCCCAGTTAATGTTATCTTGTTTTTTGGTTTTCGTAAAGCTCCCTAGTTTCTGTGCTCATTAGTTATCAGTTCCACCTGTTTCTCGTTGTTCCTGCACCTCCCTTGATTTGTTAATTGATATGAGTTACACCTGTCCTTTGTTTTCCCTGGTTTTCTGTGTGTATTTAAGTTCCTGCCTGAGTTTATTTCTTGAGTGGGTCATTGTGTCAGAATGTTCATGTGTGCTGTGGTTTTTCTGCTGCCTGTTCCCTGTCTTGCTGTTTTCCCTTTGTCGTTCTTTTATGGTTCTGTTAGTAGTGTTTCACCCCTGTTTCGTTCTGACCCCTCGTGGTCCTTTTGTTTGTACTTTTACCCAGTGTATTTAGTTTCTGCAATAAACCCCCTTGTGCCGCAGAGCCACTGGTGTTAAGTCACCTCCTTTCCTGCCTCTTCACTGGCTCTTGTGTAATTTTATTAAGCTGTTGGGTCGGTCCTGTTGCAAAACTACTTGCACTTGTGCCTGCGCAGTCAGTGCAAGGTCAGCATAGTTGCACTATTGCCTGGCTGACTCCAACAGCATGAGAGTTTGCAATGTGCTATTTTCCTTGCCTGTACATCGCTTTGGGTAAAAGCATCTGCTAAATATGTAAATGTAAATCTAGAAGACCCAGTGATGTGGGAGGACCCATGGGAAAGCATGTAGAACTACTATTCTGGGCCTCTGCCAGAGTCTTGGGTCAGAAAATCCTACCTGAGTGTTCAGCTAATTTTTGAATTGGATTAAATGGACAGATCAAAGGACAGAAGGAAGCATTTCAACCAGAGCTGAGAGCCACCCACCTGCCAGACAGTGATTTTGGGGGTGGGGGGCAGTAGTGACATTTTAATTTGACCCCTGTCCTAAAGTCCATGTGATGATGGTCCGGCTGAGAAATGCACAGAAACATATTGCAAAGAAAATAAGAACCATGCCCAACTGGAAATCGTTTTACCATATTTTATATTGAACAATAATGGTGTAGCGTGATTGAGCCTTGATCCCCCACCAAAAAAGCATGCTTGTTATTACAGTGGAAGGATGAATAAGTCATTTGGACAGGTGTTTTCTAGGAAGAAGGACATTGACCTTTTGGTGTGTTATTGTCATCAAATAGTGTTTTCACTGGTAGCTGTATTACTTTTCTGTCCTTCTGCCCTTGTTTCTGCAGCTGAATAAGGCTTAATCTTCTAAAACACTAAGTGCATGACATACACACACACACACACACATATATATATATATATATATGTACAGTATATACACTTCCTCATCACCGAGGGACAGATGCACCTTTTACTCTAACTGCAGTAGCAGTCAAACTTTGGACTCACCTTCCCATACAAAGGTTTATTTATAATATTCTGTACATTTTAGAATAATTATAAAGACATACATACATACAGAATTATACACTGACCAAAGTTGGGGGGGCAGCTCTGTGCGATGCGACTCAGAAGGTTGCAGGTTCAGATCCCTGGATCTGAGTGATCCCACCATTTGGCCCTTGAGCAAGGCCCTTAACCCCATTAGCTCCAAGGACTGACTGACTCTATCCTGTATGCCAGTTTCATGAGGTAGCCCATTGGGATGTTCTTCCAGCTGTCCTGAAGAAGGTCCCACAAATGCTGAGCACTAATTGCCCAGTTTTACTTCACTCTCTGGTCAAACCACTAAAACCATTTCTACTGTGTTTAGGTCAGGTGGCCAAGTCATGTGATATGACAATATCAGTCAAAAGTTTGGACATGCCAAGCTGCCTAAAAAGAAAAGTGATAGTGAAAGTGATATCACTCCTTTTTAGGTGGCTTGGCATGTCCAAATTTTTGACTGGTACTGTATATATGTAATAGGTGTGTAAAAATGATAAATTGATTATTAAGGTAACAATTCAATGCAGTGATCTGAAAACATTTTAGGGCAATAAAATAAAGATACTCCTACTTCTGGGTTGTGCACTCTAGCGTTCACATGCTGTAAGTAGATGCACAAATTAGCAGTTTTGGCACACAATATTCAGAATTATGGGATGGCAGAGGAAGGCTCATTAATATTCATAAAGGAAGCACAACTTGATTGCTGAGTTATAGTGATAATCTTTGCACTACCACAGCTTTTAGAAAATGCCTGTTTTATGGTGCAGAATGTTCTTTTTGCAAGTTACAGTAGCAACGATCAAGAGGTAGCTAGTTAGCTAAGTAAAAACTCATATTAGTCTTCAAGATAAACAACATATTGTTAACATATTGGCATTGGACCAATGTGTCAGTCTTGGCTGATATTACTAGCCAATATTTAAACTTATATTAATTTAACTTTATACCCCTAATATGTATGCTTTATTATTACTGGATGATGTCAAGTCCTGGTGACCATATAGATGGGCTTCTTCAAGAATGGTCTTTATTCTGTCCAGTTCTTCAGGCTTTCCAAAGGACTTGCACACTACAAATAGCAAAGCCACGTCAGGCCATTGCCCATTTATTAACAGACACCTCTTCACCATTGTCACCAACTCAGAACTTTTCATATGCTGCATCTAATTTATTCAGTACAATATAGCCCTTCGAAATGAAAATGTACTTCACATGCATTGTGTCAATTACAACAGGGCCATTTCCATCATTTTACTGCATCATGAATGTCCACTTTAGGCAAAACGTGATTTTCCCTTTGAATTTATCACCATATAATGTTTGTTTTACTGTAATTATATGTGGAGCTTTTAATTTGTGAATTGGAATTTGTAAAGTGTCTTATCTCATTAACAATTGCCTAGATTGGAAAAGAAAATTTAAAAAGTGTAATCTACAGTATTTTGTCAGCTGTATTATTAAACTTATTACTCTTAGTGATTAAAGTGAGGGACAGATTTTGACAATTTCAGTTATACTGACTGTGTAAAGACGCTTTCCTTTACACAACTTTACCTGCACAAGAATAAATTTGCCATATTATGTATATCAGCTTACCACTTTATGGGACTTAATGTCTCAACCAAATGGCTTCATATGACCTTTCTTGTTATTTCTCTGTGAATTGCACCAAAATAGCAGCAAGAGTAGCCATGTATTCTGAATGTGGTTAAAGTAACCCTTGTGTTCTGAAAGGGGCCTTCAGACAAATAAAGTAATAGTAATATTATAGCGATAGCTAAGCATGTTCCATCCCCCGCGCATGGTATTTTGGCCTATCCTCCAGATATTCGTTCTAATCAGGTCGTTTATTTAAGGTGCAGGTTCAGCAGGCCTTGCTCCAGTGTTAGCACTCCCTTGAAATCCAAACCCTCATCCAGGCTTTTGGTCGTCCAAACATACTTCTTTGCCATATATAGCCATTTTGGCCTGAATAGGTTGAAAAATATTGCAGTTAACAGCTTTTCTCAAAACGATATCTCTTCTCTAGCCCAGACTGTCTTCAGAACAAACAGCAACAGTGAGAAAAAAAGCTATTGTAATGCCAGTGTAATGCCATTGCCCGCTTTTTGTTTAGATATGTTACATTTCCAGGTTAGTTAATCTTTTTCGTGCAAATCCTGGAAATGATACTGGTACCAGTAATGACACCACAGGCATCTGTCACCTCTACAAAAAGATTGACTGTGCGGTTAGTCTACCTACATGCTGTAATGGGTGTTACTGTGGCTAGATAACCTCCAAAATGCTAACACCAGGTTAGATGCCTTTGAGTAATGCAAGCACCTTTGGTGGTAAAAGAGCATGGTTGTCATAGCAGTTAAGAGATTGCTGTGGTTGAGGTTGGCAGTCTCTGCTAAGCTTGACTGTTAGCAGGATATCCCCTGTCCCCTTTCGTTTATTTTCTTAAATATCAGTTTTGAATTTTTGAAAACTATTGTTCTGGTTTGTTAATGGGGATCATCTCTGATGAAATTTAATTTAGAATTATCCAAGAATAGCATTTCTTTAGATGGCAGTATTGCAGAGCATTCAAAGCAGTTAGGCTTAAGCTTACAATGCAGTGAAATCTGTGAAACTCACCTACTGTACTAAACCTGGTAATTAGCTGATCATGGGCGTCGCTGCCATTAAATCTAAGGGGGTGTCCCCCTCACATGTCTTAATTATTTGTTTAGACCCCTCCCCCCACATTTAACATAAAATATTAGTTTTATGCCAGTGTGTCCCCCCCACATTCAAAATGCTTCTGACGCCCCTGGCTGATTAAGATGTGTTTGAGCAGGGAAATCTGCAAACTGCATTGGGTTCGGGCCTCCAGGACCGTAACTGAGGATTCCGGAAGTAAAGGACGCTGGATCGACCACATCAGATTTTATTAGGCACTTTAAAATGCAGATAGGCCAGTCAGTCACTTGGTAATGTGAAAGGAAAGTTAACAGAATCAGCTATCTAACATTAGCTTTCTTTGTAACTAAGGGCGGTTAACTAGATTAGAGTCACTAAATATTTTGAAAAGGTGAAAAAATAAAAAAATAGTTATTCACTTCAAAGGAAAGCTTTCATTGTGTGTTTTTTTCATATCACGTTGCAATAACCTGTTTAAAGTGATCATATACTGTACCACTAATTAATAATACTGTATGCGAACAGATAAAGTAGTGCAGTACATGCTTTAAATTCTTTAGATATATTAATGCAGTGTTCTAATCAGACCAGATGGCATGCAGTCCATGCTTGAATGTTCATTGCAACCGTGGAAGACTTGAGACTTGACTTGAACTTGTGACCAAATACTTGCAACTTGACTTGGACTTGCAAAAAATGACATGTGAGCATCTCTGTTTATAATACAACCGAAAATGTGTCTATACTGTATTTTCAGTGCCTTTTTTCTCCTAATGGGAATAATGATTCCAAGGACTCAGCAGTTTTTTTTTTCCTTTGGTAAACTTCTTTCTGAAATTCAGATGTTAAAATTCATTGCTATTCTCTGAACAGATTGCATTGATTGATATCGTTCTGTATGGGTACAGCAAATGGCTAACTTTTTTTTCAAGTAAAGTTATATATTTTTATATTTTTCAAGTAAAATTATATTTTGAATTAACCACAAAAAATCTGTGGGATGACAGTATACTGTAAAAGCTTTTTAAAAAAATTTCCTTGCACATGCCTCACCTTTCTGATATACGTAGTGGTACCTCGAACTCATTATAACTCAAATTTCTTAAAAGTCGAACCAACCAGTTAAAAAAAAAATTACCTAGAACTCGATCTGAATCTCAGAAGTCAAACCGTCAGTCTCAGCCTCGCATTCATTGTGATAGCATCGTGCATGTTTACACTAGCTAAATACATATATTTAGACAGTAAAAATATATTTAGGCAATGATAGACAGTAACAGTAATTATTATTATATAATACAATACATTTCAAAATAAAGATTTCTTATTAATTATTTTAATAATAATAAACCATTAATGCATTTAATTATAATAATATTGTCATGCCCAGTGGACGGAACATAGACAAAAGCGCAAACGTCAGGGTATCGGGGAATACGGGGTAGGGCAGGCCAAACACAGACAGACAATACAATGATCGGACTGGGGAAACGAACTGAAACGCGGGCTAAATACATAGAACTAATAACAACCAGAAACGGCTGATCACACGGGGATTCCACACGAGGTTAACGAGGGGGTGTGGCACACAGAAGGAGCGGACAATCGAGGCAATACACATTGTTTTATTTAACTTTACACATTTTTTGTATACATTTATTTTCTTACTTTACAAATTACTGTTTTGATAAACATTTAGTACAATATATGCTCTTCTTGTTTTATCTGGTTCATTTTGTGTTTAGATGCTAAAAAAAACCATTGATTAAAACCAATTAATTGTTAATTGTTATTAATTAATTAGTTTTCCATTATTTCTTATGGGGAAAATTCGATCAGAACCCAAAATTTTTAGGATTCGATCCGGAGTTCCGAACGGATTAAGTTCGGGTTCTGATGGTACCACTGTATTGCTTTATAAATGTGTTACCCCTTTCAGCAAAATTAAATTATTAAGTTAGAATTCAAATTGGAATTAAGTAGGACATAGTATAAACCACGTTACATTCAATATTTCCCTCTTCTTCATAATGCTGTGTTGCAGTATATGTGATTATTTTTGTCTGGGTGAAACCTAGAAGGGTAGCAGAATATCCATTAAACAGGAAGCTACGGGACGTGTTGCAGCTGAAAATAGCCCTACCTTCTAAATACATATTTGCATAAACTGTGTTTTTAAGACTTGCTACTATATAACATTATAAATAATTTTCCTTTCTCTTTTCACTTTTGTCACCCCTATTTTATTCTTACAGCTGAAGTTGGTCGCACTACTGAATATGCCCCGTAGCCCAACATCCAGTGAGGATGAGATGGCCCAGAGTTTCTCCGACTACTCCATGGAATCCGAGTCTGACAGCTCCAAAGAGGAAACCATCTATGAGACCATAAAGGCCACATCAGAGCGGCCAACCAGCAAGATGGAGGACACCCAGAACAATACGCTGGTCATCCGAGTTGTCATCCCCGACCTGCAGCAGACCGTGAGTGATTACATGGGCCCACAGAGCCTCGCTGCCACCTTCCTGCCCGTTCTTAATGTGTGGCTGTGGCCTCAAGAGAAGCAACTTTGTCTTTGGGCAATCTAGTACACATGCACAAAAGACTACGACAGTCTCTGTTCCCATGACTGTGGCATTCTGTCTGCTCCGGTTTGCTCTATACCTGCAAGACATTTTAAGGCCATGATTGTAAAACATGCATTCTTCATTTTGTTTGACACATGATAAGGTTTCTGAAGAACAGAAATTATAGATACATTTCTATATATTATGAGTATTAGTAGAGAAGCTAGTCTATCTCCCATCATTCGGGTATCAAACATTATGAAAGAGAAGTGGATGGAAGTCATTTTAAGTCAAATTACTGGTCTGTTACTTTTTGCCTTTCAATTGTTGTACAAAAGGAATTGATTATGAGTCTTACATTTAGTTTTCTGGGTGAGAACCCATTTCACTGATTGCCTCTATATCGTCTATGTTTCTGCAAGAAAACGTGTCATTACAGCACAAAGTCTGGGAATCATTTTGTTCCTTTCAAATAGGCTATGGTTTGGGAGCCCAAGTTCTGAGTTCTGATCATTCTGCAGGCCAGCCCAGTACAACCTGCAGTATTCCTTAACTAGAGTAGCCCACTCACCTTTGTAGCTGGGGCCCTGTATCACCGATATGCTTTCAAAGGGATATTGCCCATTAGTGGGATGACATAGAAAGAGCAGGGCTATGGGACCTTTTGGAACATCACGGCCACCTTTACAGCATTGTGTCCCACCCGTCCTTCTGTCCACGTCATCCCCAAGCCAGTCCACCAGAGGACGCAGGTGCTGCTCTGCTTCTGCTTCAGAGGTACTCAGTTGCTGCCTTGTTGCATCCCTGTTCAGCTGCCCATACTCTGGCTTGGCAGGACCTGAGCACAATTCACACGTCTGCTGCTGCCGCCACTCAATTATCTGCCACTGGATTGCGGCCTGACACTCGGCCTGATTGACAGGAGGCCGACAGGCTCGTTGTCGCCAGCCCAGAGCCACGCAGCCGGCCTGTCTGTCATCTCCAGGCAGAGGTTTCATGGCAAAACGCAAGATTCCACTCACCACCTGCCTCCCTCCCCAACACGTTCCCCTTCCTCAGGCTCAGGACAATGTGTGTGCTTTTGTCTGGGAAGATTGACACTTGGCCAGATTAATACTGACACCCACATATGAAAATCTACATTCAGATTTGAATGATCAGTTGAATCCCATTGCTTTGTAATTTGCACGTCCTGTTTAATAAGATTTTTCATTTTATGTGTGGGTTCATCCGGGTGAGCCTTGTTTTAAACTTAGGACATCAGTCCAGAAATAAGTCAAAGGTGAATCGAAGAGGTTGGAGGCTTGAGGTGAAATTAAACTGACAACAGCTTGCGGGACTTAACTTCAAACAAGCATTACGCTGCAGAAGGAGAAGCCTTGGGCTGGGAAAGTGACTATTTTACCATCTGTTTGAATTCCGGATCGCAGGTGCGATTGTATGAATCTGTTTTCTCGCAGGAGAGGGAAATCATTGTAGTGCAAAATTCACAAGTCTTCTATTAAGTAAAAGGATGAGAAAGCTTGGAGGATTCCCGTCGCCACCACATTGTGGAAGTGCCACTGATGCTAGAATAGAATATATCAGTGCTATCCACAATGCCTTTGAATAACATCTTTGTGCTTTTCATTTCTGGGAAAGTACCTGTATCATTGGATGTGCAGGATGCAGTCACTCAGTCCTTTTGTGCCTGCCTTTGTATCTTCAGTCCTGCATACATGAAATCCAAACAGCATTATTGGCTTATTTTACACTGCCAGTGTGGCTTTCTGTACTGTCTGCTAAGAGTAATGCGTTTAGGTAGTTTAGTTCTGTGTAGAGAAGCCCCTAAGATGGAAGTACACACCACTGGAATTAGCCTGCCGCTTAATGGCTGTGACACACGGTGCCCTTTATCCCCTTCATGAGGAAATGCTTTCAGTTTGGGCAGCCGTGTTTGTCGTAGTGGAAACAGAATTAACTTATTACTTATTTTATCCTAGAATGACTGAATAATGGAGAAAAGTGTTAGATGTTAGAGGCTAATTTGTTGTAAGCAGTTAGATATATACAGCTGTTTCCGAAATTTAATTGCAATTGCTTTACCGTATAATTAGCAGACAAATGGTCTCTGTAAAATAACATGCTTTCATTTTTCTGACAAGCTGGAGATTCTGCACGTTTCTGCCTCATGTACTACCTGCTCTGTTCTATATACTTTGTTGGGTGTTTTTTAATTTCTTTTTTGGGCACTGTTGTGCTGGATTTATTTTTGTAATGAACCCCCCCCATCTCCCAGAAGATCAATAAAGTTCTTTCTTATCTTCTTAGGCTTTACTGCTAGTGTTTGCCTTATCAGATGGTTATATGTGCTGTCAGCAGGCTGTCACCAGGACTGTTACCATACTCTGCTATTAATTGGTGCAACTAGCAATGCTGGTGTGTACACTGTATGTTTCAACCTGTAACCGGCTTTGTAGTAGAATGATATTAGGTTACTGAAAATAAAACCTGGTCTCCCGGTGCTATTTTATAATCAAATACTTTATGCTATAAATAAATTAGCCACTACCTATGCATTTGTAAACAAAGCCTTTTGCAAGAGACATTGAATATGGAGCATTGGTTATGTTTTTTGCACATTCTCCTCTGCTAAAAAGTGTGACGATTAGTCTTCTCTTTGTTTTGAGCAGAAATGCATGAGGTTTAACCCCGATGCCACTGTGTGGGTTGCCAAGCAACGGATCCTGTGCACACTCAACCAAAGCCTGAAGGATGTCCTGAACTACGGCCTCTTTCAGCCTGCAAGCAATGGGCGGGACGGCAAGTTTCTGGACGAAGAGCGCCTCTTCAGGGATTACCCCCAGCCAATCAGCAAAGGGGTGCCTTCATTAGAGGTTATGTCTCCTCTGGAATTCCTATTTCCATGCAGCTACTCTGCGATGTGCAAGGAGCATGGCTAATCATCTGTGTTTTACCTGCTGATGTTTAATATCTACAGTTTTAGCCAAAATTTTGGTCTAAATGTGCCGTGTTTTTATTGCCACTATGCGCATTATCTATGTGTAAAGACTGTATGTGCAGAGGAAAAGTGGATGTGCCTATCTACTGTATTTCACATTGCTTCAGAACTGTCATTTAGGGCACATGTATTTGGGAACCACTATCAACGTGAAATCAAATCATTTCTGTAAAATGACAATGACAATAATATTTGCTGCATTTTATTCATTTTACAGTTTCGCTACAAGAGTAGAGTTTACAAGCAACCAAATATAGACGAGAAGCAGATCGCCAAACTCCACACGAAGGTGAGTGATGAAGGGCACTTGTATGTCTGCCATCACTACAGTACATTAATCAGGCCAATCAGAAAGTTAAAAGTTTGCCTGCTCTGAACCCTACCTTCCATTTTATATACTGCGCCATCTGACCCTTTCCTATGCATTAGCATAATGTTCCAGGTCACCTCTCGATGACTCTGTGATTGAGATGGAGTTCAACTCTTATTGACCATTAGAATGTAGGAAAGCAGAAGAGGCCTGACAGGAAGAGACGTGGAGGCAGGCTGATTGTGTCAGAGCTAAGAGCTGAGTGCTTTCTGAATGCCAGCCGCATCATTACTGTACCACCCGATGGGAAAATAGCTGTTTCTTGAGGATTTGCTAATGTGAGACAGACGGGGCTTGGCTGTTTTTCACCTCCAAAGCAGATAGTGTTACGCCACAGGATTTACCCAAGTTGGAGATTTGGCTCCACCCCCTAACACCCTGGGCTTTTTAGGAGTCTGGGTTTGCTTCTCATTTGCGGTCCTCCTTGGCAAAATGATAAATGGCCATGTTTGGGAACATAATCCTATTATTTGTGCTGGCTGATACACGGCAGGAGACAGACTCTCGCAGGTGCTTCTCCTTAATGGCAAAGGCGCAGGTCTCCTCTGTCCTTCTGGACCATCAGTGGTTAGATGTTCTGTTAGATGGTTACCTTTTGAAGAACCCAGTTGATCTGAATGGGGTATTTCTTGCGCTGGCATGCATCGATTGTGCCATATGTGCTGATTCCACCTGAAGTGATGTCCTTTGTCCTTGAGTCTGATCCACTGCCTTCACGGATCCATCACCATTACGTCTCTTTGGCCTGGTTGCAGGTTAACAGTCCAGGGGATTATTAGTCCCGACATTATGCTTTATTACTCCGGCCAGACTAAGCAGTATGTCATTTTCTCTTCCAGTCTGTCTGCCAGATCTAATCCAACTTTTTATCAAGTTAATTACACATTCCATATGTAAACTCTGCACTGTAGAATAAGCTCCAGATTTAGTTATTATAGGACAAAAGTGGGGAATTCACTCTTTTTGATGGCTACAGCCCTGCAGTATCTCAGTTGCCTGTTAATCTGTGACTGATTTTTCACCCGAAACATGTACAAATATGGTCCAGATAATGTCATTTTCATTTGACCAATTAAGAGAAGTATATGAATATCCCAATACTCTGGTAGAGCCTATGCCTTTTAGACTATGGATTTAAATCATGGCAGTATTCGCTGCTTCCGTTTTGGTGCCACGATCATCAGCAATGATGTTGTCAAGCAGGACTCATTTTGCACCTTGAAGCGAGACAAACAGAGCTGCAGTGAAGTAATTACCCTCACAGCTGACTTTTCATGGTTTAGCTGAGAACTTCCTTCACATTCCAAACATTTACCAGTCATTTTGCTGTCTGTTGGGTTTATGAGATGGAGTGGAACTCCCCTCTTTATTATTGAATAGAAGTAATTTGTGTCCTACTTTAAGTGAGGCTGTTGCTTAGTAAAACTGTCAAAGAGCATCCTTTTAAATGTCACATAATGTCACATCTGATCTGCCATCTGCCAACTTTTTTTTTTTATTCAGCCCACTGTAAGACAAAATTCTTTGAAACAGGTAGGTGACTGACTTCCTTTGGGACAAATTAGTGTATTTCGTCAAGCTAGAGAAGACATCAATCATTTTGCCCATGACAAGGTATTAAGCCCTCTCTCATCACAAATAAGTTGATAATTCATCCATGACTACTCCATGGCTTTGGGCTAGAATTAAAGTTTGAAATATGGCATTCCCCAGATGGGGAATACATATGGTTTGGGACCAGTCTGCTGACGCCACAGATGCTATGCTTAAGACAATAACTCAAAAACTATTTGACAGATCATTTTCAAACTTTATGGGTGATAACTGAAAGTGATTATAATTTGAGACAAATCACCCCAAAATTAAAGCAGCACCACATAGTGGCAACAAAGGGAAAGGTAAAAGCAGATGACATTTGACACTGAATCTGAAAAGTATTTGATGGATCTTATTACTACTTCAGAAAAATATTATATACATTTCATTTTCAGACAAATGTCCCCAAAAATGAAGCAGCAGCATAGCGTGGCAGCAAAGGTAGGAAACAGCAGCTGCAGAACTAGGGAAATTGTTTTTAAAAATGCATATAAAGTACATTCAAATATACAATTAAATAAATTTACATGAAGTTTTTTTTAAATAATAGTATAATAACTAATAATAACTTAAGAGTTACATTTATATAGCACCTTTCATAAATCCAAAGTCTCTGATTACACTGGACAGCAATGTTCATTAAACAGGAAGGCTTTAATGGAGAATGAAAAACAGTCACAGAGAGATTGAGGAAGAGAATTCCAGAGTTTGGGGGCAATGGCACTGAATGGCATGCCACCCATAGTGAAAAGCCTGGTGCGAGGGACAAGGATTACTGTAGATTACAGCTAAATGACTGGAAAGAGTAAGGGGGAGAGTGAGGGGTCAAGAGTTCACTGAGGCAAGGGGGTGTAATACCATGTACCTGTAGAGCTTAGAAGGTAAGTAATAAAATTTTGAATTTGATATGGGACAGAACTGATAACCAATATGACAGTAGGAGAATATGGGTGATGTGAGCAGAGAGCTGGTTATGGGTGAGAACTCTCGCAGCAGACTTCTGAACAAACAAGCTTTTGTAAAGAATTTGCTGGTAGGCTAATGAACAGGGAATTACAATAGTCATAACATAATTTGGACTGCTTGGCATTTTTTGGGAAATATAGTCCCACTGGTCCTATTTCCTTGTTTGAACTGGAAATTTTATTTT
>JAODJW010028034.1:0-18824 GCA_026777045.1 Hyperopisus bebe | reverse complement strand
AATTTTGAGCGTGGCATGGTTGTTGATGCCAGACGGGTCGGTCTGAGTATTTCACAATCTGCTCAGTTACTGGGATTCTCACGCACAACCATTTCTAGGGTTTACAAAGAATGGGGTGAAAGGGGAAAAACATCCAGTATGCGGCAGACCTGTGGGCGAAAATGCCTTGTTGATGCTAGAGGTCAGAGGAGAAAGGGCCGACTGATAAGAATAAGAATAAGAACCGATGAATGCAATGGGCTGGACTCTCAAGTGTCACACATTGACCGTGAGACACATGCTGCATCCCTAACAGATGCAATCTTACTCCAGACTTTTTATGAAACTTGAGAGTCCTGTTAAAATATAAATGACGGCTGTGCTCCATTATGATCGTGACTGACTCCCCCAGTAACTAACCAATAACTAACAAAATGACTTGATCAAATAAAAGATTAGCACTGTAATGATTAATTAATTCTTGTTGTTGTTGAAACTGATTTTAAAACATACTGGTATTAAAAAAAAAGTATTGTTCAGGAATCAGTATCAAAATCAAGATATCGTTCTGATACCGGTATCAAAACATTTTGAATAATGCCCAGCTCTTCTATGGTCAAAACAGACCCAGACAGTGCAGCTTTCAGCTATATTTGTTTAGGACTTCAGATGTCTGTTGAAATTGTGAGGTTTGTTGTGCTTGCATGTAGACATGTGACTGAGTCTTAATGTATACATGTGTTGGTATGGTAACATATCACCATGGTGATATGTTCATCGCACTTCTCTCACCTGCAGCATGAGTTCGCAGTCCTCGCGGCCCACAAAAATCAGCTCACGGGGTAGCCGGTGGCGGGTGCCTGAGCTGTTCACCAGAAACCAGGAGGTCACGCTCATTTTCACAATGCGGCTTACAGCGCCAGGTACATCCTGGAAGGCACCAAGAGATGCATAGGTTCATGCAGCACTTACAGAAAACACCACCGGTGCAGGAATCTCATTAAGCACACAAGGTATATGTAAGTATCTGCCTTCCCAACATGAATATACTGATTTAATGCATGTAATTAATGCAAAAACCATTAGACCTGTTCAAACACTGAAACATCATCCGGTTGAACTTACTTCAGTCAGAAATGATAAAGCACCTTTTAAACTGCAATGTAAAATGAACTCATTCAAGCTTTAAATAGAAAAAAATGAATTTTTCTGGTATTAGAAACTGAAATATTCTGAAGTCAATGGAACTTTCAATTCAATTGTGCTGAACTCATGGCTCACACCACAAGAGTCACATGATGAGCAACATTCCTACCGCTGCATTAGCCTCCCATTGGCCAAGAAGCCAGGGAAGATTGAAAAGTGCGTAAATATAGGTCCCCATGATGGGAGGTAGCATAAAACCCGCTTTAAGCCCTATTTAGCCTATTTCCAGCATAAGAAGTTACTCAACACCCAGAGGAATACCATAGGATATTAAGTGCTAGGCAGACAGTGGCAGTAAAATTGGCCTACAGATAGTGTAACAGTTAAAGAAACAGCCAGCAAGAGCAGGATAAATAGAGAAAGAATAAACTTCAGGTCCCCCAGTATGTATGCAATTTGCATAAAATCACAGCTACTGCAAATCAATCGATATCAGAATATTCACCAATAAAACAGATAATCCATTCATCCATTTTCCGTAACTTCTTATGCGATGCAGGGTCACAGCAAGCTTGGAAGGGCAGCATCCAGCTTAAATGGCCTGTCAGTCCACAGTAAGGTAAATGAGTACAAGCACACTATGTGCAACTTTAGAATACTAGTTCACCTGACTGCATGCTTTGGGACTGCAAACCAGAGTACAGGAAGAAGCTTGTGCAAATACTGGAAAAAGGCATCCAATTTGCAAACAAACATACAGACAGTCATGAGTGGGAATCACGCCTGTAGGTAGAGGTGGAGCCCTGGATGTCCCTCACCTCCATTTTCTTTGGCTCTGAGTGAAGTTGATTATAGAACACGGAACACAATTCTCCCAAACCCACCTATAGAATAATTATGATCTTATGTTCCCTAGAATATACATGAAGGCTTATATTTCCAGGTCTGTAGGCTTGGTGCCTCCACAGCTATGGGTGGCTCAGCCACTACCATAAATTTTGTATTTCAATTAGAGGCATAAAAAAGCATCCAGAAGCTTTTTTGTCTTGTGACCTCAATTAAGGGAGAGGTTTTATACATTTTATAAACATTTTGTATGTTTAACCAGATAATACAGCTGTTTTGGAGCTCTGCTGTATGCATGTTAAAGAAAGAGTGCGGACTATTTAGAAAAAATAAAACCAAATTAAGAGTGGGGTAGCAGTGTGGTACTTGTGAACAAAATGTCATGACCATAATTTTGACAGGGATACTGATTTTACAGTCATTTCCCCACACGCACCCCCAGTGCCACCCCCTTAAAAAAATAACCTGGAGCCACCAGGGCTACTACTCTCTTATCAATTAATAATCGAGGCTTACGCATTCTAGGCTGGTATTTTACTGTCAACCAGATACAGGATGGGGGCACCACATATACCCTAACAATAGATGGGGACAGTCTCAGCCTGTATCCCAGAAACAGCCTCTCTTGTCAGGAGACAAAATCCAGGACCACAGATTCCTTACATCTAACTTCTAACACTCTGATCAAGTTACAACTGCATTAACATGACAATAGCCCTGCAAAGTCACAAAGAAAGCAGCTGAAAAACTTACGAGTTAGTGGCCTACTGGAATATCCTTTATTGCCAGTATCACAGTGGATTCAGTTTCATTGTCCTTGGTGTGAAAGTACATGGACTTGGATAAGCGAGAATAATTGTTAAGTGTTTACTGTGGCCTCAATGCACTCGCTGGCACCCCCACATATCACTGATCTTCAGCAAGCGTCACCACACTCTCTCTTCTGGTTCCAGAACCTGTTGTAAGACTGATCACACAGAGCCTAATCACTCTATTACATTCTTATTAAAATATCTCATCTTTTCTCTGAGGATCCCTCTCTTATTTATTCTGCAGGTGCGGTTTATTTCACTAAGATAGGCAGTTATCTGTAGTGTTCAGGTGCTCTGTGACAGGCTGGCACCTGATCTGTAGCCTCCTGCCCTGTGCCACCTGCATCGGCCTCTTAGTCCCCTGCCTTTCTACATGGAATACGTAGTTTGAAGGTGCATGGATGTTTAATTGCCTGCTGGCTTAAACCCACCAAGACCTCAGTAATTATTTATTGTTAAGGTTTGGCCTTTGCAAACTTTTAATCCTTAAACTGACTTATTGGCCTGTTTTGAACACAAAATCAATGTACAGATAGCAACTGCTGATAGGAAAGTGAATTTTTATTTACTTAGCCTTCCCTTCACGTATTTCTCCTAAGTGATTAGCTGAAAATATACTGAAAATTGTTTCTAAATGGATAAACTTCATTATTAGAGAAGCCTGTTTTAGAGAAGGTTGGGCAATTATTATTTATAATGTCTTTACTGAAGAATAAATTTGTTGAAGTTGCTGAAACGAGATTATATGCACACATGTGATGTGCAACAGTTAAAAATCAATCCAACTTGGAAGAGCGCAGCAATGTTCCTGGCTACTGACTAGTAATTAACATGTCCATTTCAAATTCACAAATACTGCCTAACAGGCAATGTGTAGCACTTTTGATTTCTTCCCCCAGTTTTTCCCTTTCAATACTTAAGTTTCACTACAACAGCATCTCTTTACAGTCAGCAGTTGGGGCAGATAATCCAGATGCTTTAGCCTTTTGTACACCAAGAAGTCCCCCTAATTGATCTAAAGCCACACCCTCCTCCATAAGATTGTGGCTTCTCAGTATCTACCCATCTACTCTACCCATCCTTCTCTGTCACACCACAGAAGCTCATCTGTTATTCCCTATCCTACCTGGAGTCAAAACATGGAAATAAAAATATATAGTAACCTTTTCTTGCTATGCAGGAGTAAAGGCCTATGAGTGGCCACTTAAAAAAAGTGAGATGTTCATTTTATATTATGATTATTATGATTAATAGTTGTTTCAATAATAATTATTATCATCTTTAATAATGTTTTGCTTGAATTATTGAATTATAGCTATTGTTTTATACAGTGATGCAATTGTGCGTGTCGTTGATACTTCGATATTATACACAAATACAGTACATACCTATAATTTAATATAAATTCGTATTTATATAAATTCATATGCGCATAATTTCATATATGGTCTGACAGGCAATCAATATATATAATATTATACATACGTGTGTGTGTGTGTGTGTGTGTGTGTGTGTGTGTGTGTGTGTGTGTGTGTATAAAATGTATAAATTCATATAATCGCAGAAGCTGGGAGTCTCCGGCACATCTGGAAAATGATATAGGCCTAATATACTGACATATGGGACATGATTTCATATACACCCCAGTGCAGCTGGTCTCACACAGCCGCAGCGTGTGACAGACACACGGACGCTTCGGTGACATTTCATACCTAAGATTTCAGACGCCCAACCCTGTCTCTGTTACCATAAGCTAGTCCGAGCACGTAAAATACATGCATTCTTATTTCATTCATTTGACTATTTATCCTTTTCAAGGAAGACGGCTTAATTTGCGCATGTAGTAAAATGTAATATGCAATAAAAGTATTACCGTATACTCTGCTAAAATGTACCGTCATTTACATCCCTTCTATGTACAACCATAGACATAAACACTTATCTCACAGATATCTGTATCTATTTCATCCTATTTTTAAAAAACGGAGAACGCAACCTACCCTAGAGTATGATTTCCAAATTTCGCTTCTGACCAAAAATCAGTAAATATGAACGATATCTTCCGTCAGGAATCCCGTAGGCGAAGGTACCAGGATTGGTTTTCACAGCAAAATAGAAATCTTGAAGGCATATGGCGTCCAGGTGAATAAAAGCCAGTCGGTTTGGTAGCAGGGCTGCGCACTATTACCGCATTTTTACAGTATGTCTCTGCGATTGTGAGCAGCAACGCCTCCCGTAGTAGCAGGTTTACTGACGCAAAGGCGAGCGGCCACAGCGTCTTGAAGCGCAGGGCAAACCAGACTCAGATCTGGAAAAGCCGGTTTCACTGATTCACTGTACGATAAAAATGGCACAGGAGCCCAACCCTCCTGTAAATTCTTTCACTTGCGCAGTAAAGGTTGGGCTTTTTACAAACCTTACATTAATAAAAATCCCCATTTTTTCTGTAGTAAATGCAATAATGAAGATGACGTATTATCTGGCGATTGTATTTCCTTTCACCAATGAAGGGGAGCGTTCTATTAAAATAGGTTATGATAATTCAATCGCAGTCTGTTTTATACGACACAAGGCCCGTTCCTCAGTTGCTTTGTCACCAGCTGTCCAGCTATAGATTATATTAAAGCAGCTGACTTAAGTAAAATGATGTCAATTAAAAAAACGTATGATTTAGCTCAAATGTTGTATGTGTAACATTTATAATGGAAATAAAAGAAAGGAAATGTACAAAATACTATTCACTCCTTAGTGAACTTGACCAATTATTTTGTCACGTAAGGTGCCTGATGCTGAGACCTCAGTACGGAAGTTAAAATGGGGAGGACGCATTCCGAAAAAGTGTCAGTGTAAAAGGGGCTGGCCTGAACACGAGCAATGACAGCGCCGACTGCTGCCCGGCCCGTCCTTCTAGGCTAGGGAGATCAATACGTCATTGGCAGAAGAGTGGCCGTCTGATACGGTAATTGGTAAATGCTGACACATGAATAAATTCATAAATTAATTTATATAAATAAATTAATTAACAAATACAGATCGTATTTGCAAATGCAGGTTGGGTGTGATGTTTAATATACAGTATATCCACTGCAACCTCGCAACTGAACATGTCATCAAGATGTTTTTAACGCTATGATTACTACGAAATCATTTTCATAGGCTTTTTAAAAGACTTATTGTATACACTGATCAGCCATAACATTAAAACCACTGACAGGTGAATTGAATAGCAATAATTATCTCATTACAATGGCACTGTTAAAGGATGCCATCATATATTAGGTAAGGGAGCAGTCATTTCTTGAAGGTGTTGTTGGAAGCAGGAAAAATAGGCAAGTGTGAAGAGTGACTTTGACAAGGGCCAAATTGTGATGGCTAGATGACTAGGTCAGAACATCTCTAAAATGGCAGGTCTTGTGGGATTTTTCTGGTGTGCAGTGATCAGTACCTACTAAAAGTGCTCCAATGAAGGCCAATCAGTGAACTGGCAATGGGGTCATGGGCGCCCAAGGCTCACTGATGCGCATCTGGTCGGAGCCCACAGGAGAGATACACGTAGTACAAATTGCTGAGAAAGTTAATGCTAGCTATGATAGAAACGTGTCGCAATGCATTGTGCATTGCAGCTTGCTGCATATGGGGCTGCATAGCTGCAGACTGGTCAAAATGGCCATGATGACCCCTGACCACTGCCGAAAGCACTTAAAATGGACATGTGAACATCAGAACTGGACCATGGAGTACTGGAAGAAGGTGGCCTGGCCTGATGAGTCACGTGTTCTGTTACCTCATGTGGATGGCTGGGTACATAAGTGCCGTTTACCCGGGGAAGAGATGGCACTAGGATGCACTATGAGAAGAAGACAAGCTGGTGGAGGCAGTGTGATGCTCTGGGCAATGTTCTGCTGGAAAACCTTGGGTCCTGACATTCATGTGGATGTTACTTTGACATGTACCACCTACTTAAACAATGTTGTAGACCAAGTACACCCCTTCATGGCAACAGTATTCCCTGATGGCAGGGGCATATAGTTAGGATGCTTCCTGAATGGCTGCCTGGGAAGGTCTTTTGGGCATGTCCAACCGGGGGGAGACCCTGGGGCAGACCCAGGACACACTGGACAGATTATATCTCTCAGCTGGCCTGAGAACACCTGAGGATTCTCCCGGAAGAGCTGGAGGTGGTGGCTGATGAAAGGGAGGTCAGGGCATCCCTGCATAGATTGCTGCCCCCCCAGATAAGTGGCAGAAAATGGATGGATAGATGGGTGGGTGGGTTTAAACAGTCAAAATACAGGCAGTGCTCCACAAGACCAGTGATTCTAGGTGGAAAAGCTTGATGAACTAGCATAATATCGAACATCAATAACTTCTCTCTCCCCATCCATCCATCCAGCGTATGAAGGGGGGCAGGACTATCCTATGTAGCACAGCACATACAGGCACAATCATACACTATACAACACTACTAGACACCAGTTGGTAGATGCATGTCTTTGGACATTTCCTACCTGACACAAGGAGAAGGTGTGACCCCCCACACACACAAACACACCACCACTCTGTAATAGTAGAATAATATCCAACTTAATAATAAAACAACTATAACAACAAGCATAACAACAGTATTGTACTCTACACACACAGACACACACACACACAGTAGTAGTCAGAAACTTGGACACAACTACCCATAGAAAGGTTTATTTGTAGTATTCTCTAGACTTTAGAATATAGACGTCAGTACTCTGTGGGTTGGAACTCAAAAGGCTGCCAGTTCAAATCCCTGGGCCGACTGAATGATCCCATACTGCACTGTAATCAGCATCCATCGTCTGCTAATCTGCTTTTGGTATAAAAGAAACTTTTACACTATACTTACTCTAGTCTGGAGTTTCTGCTACATTGGTATAATGGTATAATGAGATGCCACGAACATTGTTATCGGAGATGATCAGGTGCAGTGCTACTTGGATAGAAGGATACAGGTGGATAAGGCTTAGGCTCGAGCTCTTCAAATCTGGACCTCGATTCCAAATCCAGGTCTTGTTTTCAGTTCTCCCAGGTAGTTAGTTTAATGATTACTGACTCTAATTGGCCACAGAGGCTTCACACCAGACTCACAGATAAAGGAATCCTTACTAATCCTCACAAGAGGAAAAATGCTGCTATGTTTAGGGGAGTGAATATGGCCTCATAGAATTTAGATCGGAGTATGGATTGGGATTTCTGTGCAAGGCATAATGAACAGCTGCAATGTTTAACATCACTCAAACCATGCATTTATGCGGGATACCAAGGATTGGGGGCCCCCTGTTGGCCAGCAACAATTACTACACTGGGAGGGAGGGTGAAAACCCATCTCTGATAATGAACACTGTGTCCAAACACTACGATGCAATCATACGATACCAGAGCTGCAGAAGGTTAATGACTGGCTTTATGGTTATGATTTGAGACCATATGTTTTGGACGCTCGGGTGCTTGATCACCGCTTGGTGACAAGTTGGTTTCAGTACATGAGGACAATAGTGTTCGAGAGAGTTATATGTGGGGGACACAACTTAATCATTTAAATGTGAAGGTCTGTTTTTTTTTGGAGGGGGGACAAATGAAGCCAAAGTAAATATTGGTGGGTACACGGCCCCAAGCCCCCTAGTTCCTATGTCCCTGCAGACTGGCCAGGATGACCGAGACGAGCAGTCTGTTTGTTGGTAATGTCTGGATTAAGTTTCCACACAGGGTAAACTCACCTCACACCTCTGAGAAAACCTGGCAGTCAGAGGCCCTCATGGTGAAAGGCTGTGTACGGTGTGAGGTGCTGCAGGATTATGGGGGCCCAGGGTCCTTGTTCAGTGCCCGTATGCATGCAGTGAGAGCAGTTTCCGCATTCCTGGCACGAAGTCGAAGACGTTTAGAGTGGGTGTTATCCTCTGGCAAAGGTGTGCCTTAGAATGGCATCCTGTATAGGAGGTTAGAGGTAACGTCCCTACTACTTGTAGATGATTTTGCACCTTTGCTTTTTTCTGACCAGGATCTGAAGTATATACTTGAACCACCAAGTGTGAAAGTGGGATTGAGAGGCAGATCAGTTTTGCAGGATCAGAGCAGGACTGTGGTGAAATCAGGAATGGTAATTCACCAGTCTATATACATTCCTGTCCTCACCTCTGGCAGTAATGATCGCAAGAACAGGGTCACCAGTACAAACATCAGAAGTCAGATATCTACGCAGAGTTGCAGGGCTCACTCTCCATGACGTTTCCTTACATGGTACACTGAACTGAAAATCAGTGCTGCACTCTTGAGTAGGTTTTTCAGACTGACATATATAGGTAAACAACACTGATGAACCTAAAGTCTTGGGTGAACTGCGTCCGATTGAATCTATTCCGATTGAAGACTATTGTATCCCATGAATGGCTTGTTTGTGGATATGTCCGATCAACGGGTAACATTCGTCATCTATACTACAATATTTATACAACAAAAATGTGGCAAATATTTAATTAGAAATTTTATTCCAAATGGTTTGTAATGTACCTAGCTAGTATTTCATGTTTTGACTAATGCTAACTTAAGAACCAGAGCTTAAGTTAGTAATAACCTAAAGATTCTGCTTCGAAAACATTATTTAATAAACTCAAATGCTACATGCCCGTTGTCGTATGTGTACTTGCCATCGGTTATAAATGCTGTTTTTAACCAGTGAAGATGTGGGCTGGTTCTGAAGTTGTGGCACTTGAGCACCATGTGAGAACCAGCTCCCTGTTGGCACTGGCACCAGCACCAACACCAGTAAGGCACGAGTGGGAAAGAGGTAAAAGTGAGGAGTTCATGCTGTCATGGCAATCCTAACAAGGACAAGGAGTATAATGATGATCCCAGCCCACCACAGTACAGATCTATTACACCAGCAGTAACACATTCTACAGTAGAAATCACTCCTGAGTTATGTTTTCTAAATTAGTCAGACAAAACTTCACCCCATACCTGACCCGGTGCAGGACTCTGGTCCCCACTATGGGAAACAATTTTATAAAAATCCATGAATGCATTCGAAACACTAAAAATGCCAAAAGTTTTGCATTTTGTTTGGTTACTTATGGATATGTTAGGGTTGGGGGAGGTGGTTAAGGTTCTCAAAGTTAGGGTTAGGGTTATGGCAACAGAAATGAATGGAGAGTTCCCCCGAAGATATAGATACCTAATCTGTGTGTGTGCGCTCTGTGATAAACCTGCCTCCTGCCCAGGGTGTCCCCTGCCCTGCGCTTCCTGGGATAGGCTCATTGTGACCTTGAACTGGAAAAGGCTAAACATCACAGAATATGACATCAGCTGTACTACACTCTTGTTTTATTGTATTTTTTTGTAATCCATTAAGAAGTCTGACTGTTCATGACCTCTCATATGATACAATTCTAGAAATCCTGCTGAAACAGAACACATATACAAAAAATGCAACCCTTATTTGAAAAATTTAAGTACACAAAAGGTCGTACATATAGGGAGGAAAAAAAAACTACTGTTTGCTGAAGCTTTTCAGTTTGCTACCAAGGGAGTGCAAATGGGGGAAGGGGGAGTTCTAGAGAAATTGAGAGCCAGGCTTAGTATACAAGTGACTCTGCAACACATCAAGACAATATTCTGTACAAGTTTGCTAAGTGACAAAAGGTTCAAAAGATTTAAAATAATAATTCATTTACAAAACTCACAACATATATGATCACTTAGCTGGAAGTCAAAATGGCAAAAAAAACCCAATGTCGTTAACAAAAGGATCAAGGATAAGTTATAGAGGATAAAACAGATCAAAAAGTGCTTCCTTTTGAGAGAGTAAAACAGACGGTTCACTGTGGATATTGTGTTTCATGGTCTGTGACTACAAAGGTGATTTCATTTCTCATTAAGCAGAAACTTTATATTGCATTTACATTTTAACTCTAAAAATGAGTGAATATACCAAGTCTTCAATACAGTTGTGCAATACAGGCTGGAAATGCACAAGGGAAATAACATTGCAGACCTAGAATGCATTGGATTACTACTGGACTGCTTTTGTCACTGCTGGTGTGAAAAGCCATCTTAATAAAAGCCAGCCAATTTCCTAGGCAGCAGCTCCCCAGCTTTAAGAACCACACACTCAAAAAGGTGTGCATCACAATGGCAGCCTCACTGAGGCTGAACACTAGGGATGAGCGGCAGCTCAGACACTGCACTGGCAAGGCACGGCTGAAAGCACCAGAAAACTAGGCCCGAGAAGCGAAGACGGCAGAGTCTGAAGGGTCTTTGTTTGAAAAGACAAACATTGGGTAGTTAAAAGCAGAGCACTGTCCAAGGGCCTGCATCAGCACTCATTGCTCACAGGTATTCGGAGCACATCAGTATCATTTCAGTGCTATTGTCGACTGTATGCTAAGTAGCCGGTGTTTACCACAGACCTGTGCTATGGCACAATGCAGCTCTCTCATGCTGGTTAGTTTGGCTTTGTAGCTAACATTCTGTTGTCCAGTGGCAAACTGTGAGCATTATGAAGATGAGAGCAGCTCTCAGCCGGTGAAAAGAGGTGTGTTCAGTGATTGTACAAAATCCTCAGAATCACAGGTAGCAGGACTGGGTAGGTGAGACTAGGCTGCAAACATCAGGCCTGTTGACAATCTTCAGTTAGGCTGGGAGTGGCTCTCATAAGACATTTCATTGTTTACCGAGGTGTCCAAGTTCCTAGGTACATGAGCTTACAACTTACTTTTAAATAACAAAAAATGTTACATTCTCATCCTACTGAATGTGTACTTAAGTTACCTTGAACATTCAGTCCAGGCATATTATCTAAATTCAGTCATCTACTCCAAGTTTTCAAAACATAAAAATAAGACAAGTAAATATGATATACAAAGAATTTAATAATTCAAACTTACCCCCCTTGGTGACACTAGAGAAGCTTGGCGATTAGTTACAATTAATGCGAAAAGGAAAATATAAAAAAGTTTGATAGCATGATTTTTCTGAAATATATCTGAACAGGGCTGCCAC
Source organism: Hyperopisus bebe (assembly GCA_026777045.1). Lineage (NCBI taxonomy): Eukaryota > Metazoa > Chordata > Actinopteri > Osteoglossiformes > Mormyridae > Hyperopisus > Hyperopisus bebe. The sequence goes on along the minus strand of JAODJW010028034.1, from coordinate 7,011 downwards.
ACGGTTATATACTGTCACATACTGACGAATGAAAATTAAGTAAATGAACCCTGTAGATCTGGAAGCAAATGTGGTAAAACAGTGAAGCAGCTATCAGGGGTAACAGCAGCACTCCCTTCCAGCAGTGTCCCCATCCCAGCCAGACAAGAACGAAAGACCCAAGAGAAAATGCCTGAATGGCAGTGATGGCAGCGGTATAACGCCATACGAGGGAAAAGAGAGAAGCCCCATGATGCTTAGCGGCATGCAGTCTGGCAGGTGAGGGCAGCAGCGGTGTCAGGGAGGGGGGGATTTTGCACACGGCTCTTCATGCAGTCCCACTGGCAGAGTACGAAAACTGGGGGAAGTGTGGCTTTCTGTCACTGTCGAACGGCTCCATGTTCTCATCTACGAGCAAAAAAGGCACATATTAAATCAGCGGAAGCCATATATAAACAAGAGATCCATGGAAAGAACAAAAACCATACTGTTTTCATTAACCCAGAACATAACATTATCACATGCTCCTCTGAACACCCACCTTGGTGCTGCATATATAAAGAGCCTCTGGTGAATTAGGAAAACATGACCTTTATTTTTAGCCATGGCTCTACTTAAGGATGAATGTGCTTTTTTGAAGAGGACAGTTAAAAGACAAAGCCAGAAATTCTTTAGCTGAGACATTAAACACGGAAGAAATTTTACAGAGTATGAGCCAAGCAAAAAAACACCCCCATAATTAATACCCTGACAAAAAGGACACCATATAGACCAAATGGTGCTATCTAAATGCCTGGAAGTAAACCTGGAAACAAAAAGTCACTCATTTATAGGCAAGTACTTACGAAGCCCCTAAAGGGTCAGGGTGGGAAAATATTTTTTGAAATAGTTTTGTGTTCCCTTGCAATAGATTCCAATGTAGGATTACAGTACAGTTCCAATAACAACTGTACTGTGTTTAAAGTACAAAAGATAGACTTAATGGACTAATAAGTATAAACTTAAACTATTCAAACATGTTCAGTAAAGTGTACTTTAAGCAGTGATGGCGGTGGTTAATTGTTCCTGTTTCTGCCATTGGTGATTGGGCGTGTGGCTGTATAAAGGGGTGCTGTTCCCTTGAGAAGATGGCTGCGCTCTTCCATTAGTGATGCTCTGCCCAGTCACGTTTTGTCGTCATGACCGTTTGCTGCTTGTGTGAGAGACAGGCATGGCTTTGGCGTTGTGCTTTGTTATTTTTGTCATTTGGTCTTATTTTTCTGTCTTTTGTAATATGAGCCATATTCATATTATTTGTAATAAACCTTTTGTTTTACTGATTATTTTGTTTGTTGTGTTTTTTTTTCCTTTTCTTTGTTAAGGTGTCTTATCCTTAGACTGGCACTTAACACCATGTAACTTTCATATTATTAATAAATACGTATAAAAACATATAATTGCACTGTGTCCATTCACCGGAAGGTGACTGTAAGCAATGGACAAAAAAAAAAAAAAGTAAAAAAAAAAACATTTATCCTGCCCCGATTGTCCGCTCCTTCCGTGTGCCACGCCCCCTTGTTAACCCCGTGTGGAATCCCCGTGTGAAATCCCCGTATCATCAGCTGTTTCTGGTTGCTGTCATTAGTCCTCTGTATTTATTCTGAATTTCAGTTTGTTTCCCCGGTCAGGTCATTGTATTGTCCGTCTGCATTTTGCCTGCCTTACCTGTAATTAAACCCCGTATTCCCCGATACCCTGACATCTGTGCCTTTGTCTCCCTTCCGTCCCGCTGGGCACGACAATATTGTTATAATTAAATGCATTAATGGTTTATTATTAATATTAAAATAATTAATAAGAAATGTTTATTTTTAAAATGTATTTTATTATATAATAATTACTGTTTCTGTCTATCATTGTCTAAATGTATTTTTACTCTCCAAATATATGTATTCAGCTAGTGTATACAGGCAGGATGCTATCACAGCGAATGTGAGGCTGAGACTGAAGCGTTACCCTTTGTTTCCGCTGAGAGACGTGCCGCGTGACTTATTTCCCCGCACGAACAAGTTCTCTTAGGTCGGTGTTCACGGTTTGACTTCTGAGATTCAGATTGAGTCCTAGGTAATTTTTTTTCGAATTGGTTGGTTCGACTTTTAAGAAATTCAAGTTCTAAATGAGTTTGAGAACTGAGGTATCACTGTATATTATAGAAAACACAACAAAGTCTAATCCCCTTGAAAAAATGTAACAATGCCCAATGGCTACTCACTTCTATGGAAGCCCATTTCTACCAATGTGATGAAAAAAAATGAAATCCCTTAAGTCATTTTTATGAGAAACTTTCTCGAAATAACGACTCTCAAAATAATGACTTAGTATCCTGAAATAACTTAATATCTCAAAATAATGAGAAACTTTCTCAAAATAATCACTTAGTATCTCTAAATAATGACTTTATATGTCAAAATAACAAGAAATTTGTGAAATAATGACTTAGTACCTCATTGGCACAAGTAATAAAATGACCCCCCCCCCACCCACACACACTTTCATCAACTGTTTTTCGAAAACCAAATTTTATACATAAAAATACTTTTATTTGACAAGAGCATGAGAAATTAACCATAATGATTTTAGCAACCACAGGCAATTGCATTACTTAACAGATGTATTAAACAGCAAACATTCTAATCAACAATGTATTATTTGGGGGGGGGGGGTAGATAAGTAATGTTACACACTCCACAACCCCAGAGGGTGTAGAATGTTTGCAAATCAGCAGACCCACTTAAAAACATTTTTTCATTGTCATACACTGACAACAGCAAATGGCGTAAATTATCTGCCTCCTGGCTGAAGGTGGCTGCACATAGTTAACGGGATAGACATCATTTTAGCAACGTCATGTGAGCAGTGATCCCACCTGCCGTCCATGATCGGCTGACATGATGACATGCCGTGGGGTTGGTCAGCCAGACTAATTATGCAGTTACGGGCATGCTTTGTATCGCACCGCGTGTATTTTGAAGCTGTGTAAAATAATATGTGAATTTATATATTTATGTTAATTGTAAATATTGTTGTTGTGTAATGTTTGCCATGGAATGCATGTGTTGTGTAAATCGTTGACTTCAGCATCTGTGCAGCTAATAGTATTAAACTGACAGTGGCTGTTAAAGAAGAGTTAACTTTAATTTTAAAAGAGATGTCATTTCCCTTATTAAAATGACTCAACCACTCACCACATGTTTTTTTTTTTGTTCCCCTATTTATATGGGTATGGTACATCAAAAATATCCTGCACTGTCAAGTGTCGTGGAGTTTGTAATATTGACCCCCGCCCACTAAAATAATATCCCTAAATAGATCATTATTTTGAGAAAGTTTATCGGTGTTTCGATGTAGTGTCTCAAAATAACGACTTACTAAGTCGCTATCCCATGATACCAAGTCGTTATTTCGGGATGTTAAGTCATTATTTTGAGAAATGGGCAAAACACATCAAAATCTATTTTGATACCATATACATAACTTATTTGTAAGCATCAAAATAAACTACAAAATACAGCCACCAAACAGTGTCATAACAGTGATTTGTATTTTTTTTTAAATACATTTCATATACAGTGACCGGACTGGGGAAACAAACTGAAATGCAAATGAATTACAGAGGACTAATGACAACAAGCAGAAAGAGCTGATCACACGGGGATTCCACACGGGGGGAGTGGCACACAGAAGGAGCGGACAATCGGGGCAGGACACATAGTTTTTTTTAACTTTACACATTGCTTGGATACATTTATTTTCTTACCTTTACAAATTACTATTTTGATAAATGTGCTTAGATGTGTTTAGTACATTATATGCTCTTTTTGTTTTATCCGGTTAATTTTTTTCAAGTGTAATGTTTTGGGGCCAGGAACCAATTATTGGTTTTCCTTTATTTCTTATGGGGAAAATTCGATCAAAGCTTGAACTTTTTAGGATTTCATCCGGAGTTCTGAGGTACCACTGTAATTTTTTTTTTGAACTAGTTGGTTCGACTTCTAATTCGAGTTCTAATGAGTTTGAAAACTGAGGTACCACTGTACTTCTATATCTGCCATGTTCCTTCACAAGCAGCTTGACTCAAATGGCCAAGCATAAGAGCAATATTTTTCTCATTGCCTAATGAGACAATACAAATAAGAAAAATAACATAGATCAAAAATTCTGAAAAGATTCACTCAGCAACATCTTAAACACTTTAAACCCGACTAGGCCTAAATGAAGTTTGGTTTAAAACAGGTGATTAACTATTGTTTAAAATGACCATTCATTAAAATGTCCAAATAAACTAAACTTACTCCTTGTGCAAGGACAAACCTTTTACACACATAACATGACACATACATTGAAGTATTTTCAAAAATACAAAATCACTGAATGTCAATGTATTTTGATACATATCATGCAATCAATTTTATGAAGTCAATACAAATTACAATTTTGTATTTTAAACACATTTTGTAAATACATGTATCAGGTATACTGCCCATTACTGTGAGTGACCCAGGCTAAAACTACTACTGAACTGATTTTGCATGCGTGTGTTATTAGCAGAAAATGAAATGTGAGTAGTGATGCAGAGCTGACAGGTAGGGTACCTTGTCCTGGAGGTGTGATGGTAATGGTCTGTCCTGTAAACTCCTCATCAAAGTATCTTGTGTCTGTTTCTGAAGTAACCTGGGGCTTGAAGGGTGGGATGAGCTGAAGGGAGAATATTTGCAAAGAACATGTAATATCGTGCATTGGGTGATGAGCACAGGCCATATTATCCTTCACAGAGACAGCATCATTATTACTATTACTACTACTACTTTATTATTATTATTATTATTATTATTATTATTATTATTATTATTTAAAATGGCACCACTTTTAGGGATCACAGTTATAGTTATCAACTTCTTATATGGATCAAAAAGCTTGGGAGAGAATAATTCCTGTACAGATACTGTTTAATTTTCTTACAGTAATCAAGCTTACAGTGTTCATTTTGGTTCTCTTTAAACATGACAACATAAAAAAAAAATTTAAACTGAGGTAATTTTTTTTTCACTTTACTTTGCCTTGCTGTAAACCATCTGCTTCTGCCTAGCTACCTGAGGCTAATGCGGCATGCACAGAAAACAAGAAAGTTATTTTCTCTCAATGACAAATATAGACTCATCAAAGCTTATAACAAACCACCAAAAATGAGCCATCAAGATGCAGCAGAGAAACTACAATAAGTGCTTTAAAACAATGTAACATTGTGAAAATGTGCTGTATAAATAAAATTGAATATAATTGAATATTATGTACAGTACTGCACTGCATTATAGTGCATGTGTATTATACAGAGTAATTTAAATTGTACAGTATTATAATTTGAAAAGTTTAAAAACTGTTGTACTGTATTGTGAAATCATCAATAAAATTAAGCAAATAGTGATGCTGTCTGTTTTATTACCTTATATTCATGTACTAAATATGCAAATGACAATTAGATGGTAATCTACCTGAGACACAAAGAAGAAAAACATCAGCTATATTGATCATCTGCTTATAGTGATCAATTTCACCCAGACAGATGTCAGTGTTTTCCCGACCATTATATTAGGGGGGCGCCTTCTGCCCCCCCTTGAAGGTAAAGTTAATTTTATTTCATTTAATTTTCTATATAGCGCCAGATCACAAGAGAAGTCATTTAAGATTACCTTTCCTATATAACAGGTCTATACATTGTCCTTTTATTAAACAAACTAAATAGCCTTATTTATCTTATTTACACAACAGCTTATCATTTTTGACTGTACACGGTCGTGCTTTTACAATTCTCCTCTGCTCTCTGTATCGTGCATGGTGGAGTTCCGCCCCGATGTGTGCGGACAGACACATGCACGCACACGCAGATGAGCACACTCCACCACCGGACAGAGAGCGTGAGTCATAAAATATGTTGCATCAACCACCCGAAAAGCAGACAAAAATATCGCTGTTTTTTAAACGCTTCCAGAGCGGTGAAGATGGCAATACTCGCTCTCCTGCGAGTAGCAGCCGGAGTAGCTCTCCTATTCCGGGTCCAAGAACAGAAAAGAGCCCAAGTGCTACACGCCTTCCCCCTGACAAGCAGCAGAAGTCCAGTCACCAACGGATGACAGGTTTTGACAAAGCTTGAGATCGTAACCTAACTTATTTCACGTGTGCTGTGCTGTCTTATCAGACGCCCAGAGTGTATGCAGAGAAATTGTGTGCTGCTAGGTAGCCAATGTGAGCCCATTATTTTATGAACTAATTGAATAATAAAGTATTGTTATTGCTTCAGTTTGCCTGATTCTGAGTGGAGTGTTCTAATCTACCAAACCAGACCAGGGTGTAATTAAAGGTGGTGGCAGCCCATCCTGTTGTTCACCGAGGTTCCAAAATAACCCTCTAGTGGCAAGTGAATATTTATGACGCTGTTCTGATGTTTAATGACTGCTGTCATTAAAAGAAACACACGAACACCATGAATCCTGTCGGTGTCTTTCTGCCCCCCCCCCCCAGGGGAAACACTGGACGTGATCACTATAAACAGTTTCCACTGTTTTATTGCCACTACTTCTTCAATATTATATTATTATCATCATCACCTTCATCATCACTGTTGCTGTTGTCGTCGTCATTATTATTACTGCTGTGTGCCATGTCTTCTCACTGAATCGCCTAACTTAATGGTAGAGCCCGACCGATTTATCGGCAGGCCGATATTAGGCGTTTTCCAAACTATCGGTATCGGCATTTATAATGGCCGATAAATGAATATTTCAAAAATAAAAGAAAAACGGACGAAACACCCTTCAACCATGTCATGAGTGTTGGTGTTGTATAGTTTGTCCACCAGAGGGCACTCTACACCGTCCCTGTTGGCAACACTCGTGTATAACCACACATCCTGCAACCTGCCGATCCAGCCAGAGTCGGGCAGAGAGAACCAGTTATCCGCGAGTGAGATCATCGGTGAAGTGTGTTCATGGTGAGTTG
>JAODJW010027992.1:0-18828 GCA_026777045.1 Hyperopisus bebe | reverse complement strand
GATTGGTTGATTAGATAATTGCATTAATGAGAAATTGAACAGGTGTTCCTAATAATCCTTTAGGTGAGTGTATATCAGATATTTCAAGAGTGAAGTAGAATTTTATGAGGTGTGTTCACTGCTCCATGTTCACATATGTGTTCAATACCCTGATTATCTTTTGCGCACAAGATTTAAAAATATATCATTGCTGCATTTGAATATGTTGCACTTTGTAAAAAAAGGCTACAGTGGATAAGATATTTTGGGGAAAAATGTTACAATTATAGTCAATTTAATAAATAGTTCAAAGAAAAGTTTAGCATGTTTTTCATTTTCACAGTTTTAATAATTATGTGAAGTTGATACCTTTCAGTTAATTTGCTAATTTGCATCAAAAAATGTATTGTTTTTCAATTTGACAAAATGGATATGATTAATTTGGAAATGCACTCATTTGTAAAACTTAAAACACACACACACACACACACACACACACACACGCGCACACACAGGTTTATAATTATATCTTTGTGGAGATTCTCCGTTCATTTCTGTTCTTCGTTTGTTCGGGCTAAACCTGTGTGCCTGTAATCAGAAGGTCGCCGGTTCAAACCCAGCCTCAGCACGTTTGCGGGTCCTTGAGCAAGGCCCTTAACCCCCAGCTCCCTGGGCGCCCCAACAGGTGGCTGCCCCTCGTGGACAATTTACTCTACAAAGAGCAAGTTGAGGGAGGCACCATCAAGAAAAAGGTTTTTTAATCACATTGTGGGGTACATTTGGTCTCCACAATGTAGTATAAACATAATCCACACACACAAACACACACATGCACGCACACACACAGACACACACACACACATAAATATATATATATATATATATAGTAAATATATATAGTGAAAATACTGAGATTTCCTGAATTCTCAAACTGAAGGCTTCTAAGAGTGACAAAAGATTTCATTATGTCAGAAAGTAAAATATAGTGAGAGAAATGTGTGTATCTGTCTCATTAGTATTCAGAATGCCAAACTCAGTATTTGGTGGTAGCACATTTACTAGTAATTAGAGATAATGAGAAAACTGAGGCTTCAAACCCTAGGTAGGATTAAGGTGTGCTGTCAGTCAACGTCTTGATTAACGCCATGGAAATTGTAATACATCAGTATGCGAATGACAGTGCACAGTAATCCCACCCACTATGAGCACTTAAAGCATATTGCTTGAATCACTAATGGAACTCTTCTTGGGGAAGTCATAAGCTTCACATGCTAACTGGCAACAAGTTTTGTGGTTTCTGCTTCTCAGATTTGCTCTGGGTCACTCAGGTAGCTTGGCAATCGCTACACAGAGCATATTTCAGTTTTTACCCCAGATCCTGCAAAAGAAGACCATAACTGGGCCTCTAACCTAACTGGAAACTATATTTACTTGTATTATTAAAGTCCTTACAGTTCATATTTTTGTCTGTTCTTAAAATCGGTGTTCTAATATTGAATTTGCGCTCCACTTTGAATGATGGGATGTAGTTGCCCAAGCAATGCTGCATGCTGTGTTTGTAGAAAACATTGCAATGCTTAGACTAAAATATTCCTTTTTTAAAATAAACATACAAACTTCTGCAATGAAAATGCTTAAAGGAAATTAGGTTCTCATAGGTACATGCTGGAAATGAATCTATGCAGAATAACACAATTCTTATAACATTTACTCATTAGAAAATCTTTCCCACTTTTACATTGCATAAAATTATGTTTCTATTACTTCTAGGCCAGCTTTTTCATTTGTTCCTTGTGTCTGGTCTCATCTGACATCTGTGGCACATTTTGAGAGAATTGCTGAGGAGATTTATTCATTCTCTAATAATTGCATCCTCATTAGCTAGGCACACATTTTGCTACAGCAGTGTCCTGATTCTCACTAATGCCCATTCTCCTCTCTCAGCCGCTGAGATATCCACAGGCTTCCATGTCAGTTTTCCAGGTCTGGCTCTCCTTTTGGAGAAACGGCAGTGTGATTTAATAGACTATAAAGTGTCTTCAGAAACCAGCAAATTTTCCGCACTTTGCACGTACTGTGGTTTTTGGTGGCTTGACAACAAATGAAATTCAGCATGACTCATGATGGATTCACTAAGAACTAACGCAAACAACTGGGTTGGTTGCAATAATAATAGCCTTTTTTTAGTTTTTTGCATTTTTGATTTTAATGTGCTCTCATTATCACATCATTGCTTTATCTGCATTATCAGCTACATGAAACTTTCCCTTTTTATCAGTCTTTAGACAGACCTGCCAGTCTGGTGAGTGTCCCTCAGGTCAAACCTTTAATCAGCTGTGACAATAAAAACAAAACATGACAGTCATTTCCAGCAGCTACAATAATTACAAGAACATATTTCATATACATATATGAAATATTGTGGGTACACACACATACACACACACAAACGCACAGTTTTGTAATTATATCTTTGTGGGGACTCATTCCTATGGGGAAAACTCTAATTCCAACATGACAACCTCAATCCCTACCCAGCCCTAACCGTAACCATAAGTAACCAAACAAAATACGACACACAAGCACACATTATGTTCTTATATATATGTTCTTCTATGCAATATTTATCAGATCTAATTTACTATATGCATGTCAGAGATATGATTTTTACCTTCACAAGCCCATAATTTCTTAGAAGAAGATAAGATTTTGGTCAGATGCTAATTATTATTATTTTATTTTTTTTTGGGAGGGGGAGGGGGCAGAATCTATAAAACTGACACTGGAATATTGTTTGTCACAAGTTCTTCAGGAACTAATTTGTGAGCCTTTATACTTAGGACAATATCTATTGATTTGTTCTTTGCTGTTGCAGAACAGGCTACGGCAATATAGCCATCTTCAAAACACAATGTTCACATTCCTCTAAAGAGACAGAAGACCCATTTCTTTTTTTTCTTTTTTTTTTCAAAAAGGATAAATTGTGAGCTCAAACTCTTGGCTTACAGCCTTCTGACGGTCTTACAACAAACATGCGGGGTAAGGCAGATTCCCGTCATTCAGGCATACCTGCCTTGCTCACATGCCTTAGAGCCAACAGAAGTGTAGAAAGACACCATGAAACGCAACGAGAGCCCACTCAGTGCATTTCCTCAGCACACATTTTACTCCTTACCACACATTTCATACAGCAAAAGTTATTTTTCTGACTTAATTGAAGGGGAACTGACACTAGATAGAAACCCAATTCTACCTGATGTCCGAATGAATTTTCTTTTTTGGAACCTTATCCTTATTGTGCCCCAAGACCTGTGTTTTACAGCCAGTATTTCTGTAGGGTTGCCTTTTGCAGACTTACTTTTCAATTATAGATCAGTATCATACAGTTTTTTTTTTTTTCTAAGTCCCTCTCCTTGAGCAGAGGGCAAAACTCTTTAATCTCACTGCAGCCTAAAATCAAAAACATTCAAATTTGCCAAGGTTTTATGTGGTTCTTGGATCCCTGAGGCATTTATGTTTCGCCACATCATATAATAAGTTGTCGTTTCTATCTTATACACCTACCATTGGCCAGTCAGGGAGCCGACAATGAAGACAAAAAAAATGAAGAATGTCAAAATGTCTCCATTCTAGCGAGTGTCTAGGTGAGGGTTATCTCTTAAATGTCACCCCAGGCAGAATAACTTTCTGCTGGCCTTGTGAATTTTGTTGTGCATGAAATGATTTCATTAGAGATGTGACTCTCTGTCGAATACCCAGCTTCTTAACATTCCTATTATACTCTCCACTAGTTCCATCATTTCAGCTCAGCCTTTGTTGGGACTTGTTTGATTCTTCCAATAGCCCAGAGGGATATTATGCTAAAATACAAAGCACCTTAATGCAGGTAAAACATTTAAAGCCTTGCTTTATTACTAATACAGTAATAATTGCTACATTTATATGATTCTTTTACTGTTTCAAACATCAGTACATTTAGAAACAGGCATTGTTTAATTTGTAAGGGGAAACTTTGAATATCTGGTTATTCAAAAAATAAATAAAAAAAAAACAGCTGCATTGGCCATACACTTGGTTCACCTTGTGTTTTTGAGTGGAAAAATATAATTAATTTAATATGTGCTTAATAACTAAATTATGTATAAGAACAATTGACAATAACTGTATTAATAATTAAAGCACAAATTTGTTGAAAATCCCAAGGTGTATAACTTCTATTTAAGATAATGAGCCATTCGGACATCAGACTAAACTACACCTTGAAGTGAACATTTTCTCCACTATTATTCTTCATATATTTTCATTTATTTTCGTTCTCTTGTATGTCTGCCTTTATTGCAACTGTAGATTTCAGAACTGGGATAGCCATAAACAGTAATACTATCTTTATCCCTGTCTAGTAGCCTGCTAAATGGATTGCATGCATGGCTTTCTATCAGCTTAGGACTGCTATAATACCATTTTCTCCTGTTCACATATATATATATATATACACACGCAAAGCATTTACGTCTTTATGGCGGGATACAGAAAGACAGCAAATGTGAGGGATGAATGCCGACCGACCCCTGACAACACATAAAAATGTCCCCCAAGGATGAATCCTGTAGGTGTTTTCATTTCCGCAGAGCTAAACTTATTATGAGACAACCAGAAGTAGAACAGGCAGCCAAATGTAAGAACACCATTCAGTTCCTGAGCAACTGCAGCAAATAGGTCTGTTAGCAGAGTTATTCTCATAGTCATTATCACACGCTGTCGCAACTTTTAATTTGAAAGACAAAGTACCCAGACAGAAGCCAGATTAACTAATTATTTTAGTACGGTTTGATGCTGGGCTGTACGGAGACTGTTTGAGGGGCAGGTGGTAAAAGGCACCAATAGGGGGGTAGTGGGATTGGTGACGGCAGGGGGGCTGGCGATTTGTTAAATCCATGAGATAAAAAAGAATAGCGGGGGGCACTCAGTACTTTCAACGGGAGGCATTTTTAATAGTCCCCCACCCCCTTTGCAGGTAGGGTGGCTCAGTGTGCATTGTGACCTCCAGGGTTGAGGGTTCGATTCCTAGCTCTAGTGCTGATTTAAGTTACTGTGCGCGCTTTTAGTGTGTGTGCCATGACATGGACTGATGTGCCATCCAGACTCATTCATCCCCTGTACTTCACTGCAGCTTTGCCTTGGATGTGGTTATGGAGGCCAGATGGACATATCGACTCAATTATCCTTATGGATTATTGCATCACAAAGTGTCACTGAGACCTTGCAGCTTGTCTGAACTTATTTCTGAACAGCTGTGATTATGGGATTCTGTGTAATATATGAGTCCTTTATTCTGCAAGCACAGTGCAAAACAGTCTGCACTGATTAGCTATCTGAGATTATAGTTATGATGAAATACCTAACAAAGGAATTAACAACTGAACCTACTGATTTTTTTTTTCTTAAAGTGACCGGTGATAGCATCCTTGTAGTCCTTATTATCAGATATTTATGTCAAGAGTCTCTTGTGTGGCAGGCAATGCTCAGGAGTTGCAGATTTGATTATGTGATGTACCCTTTGGTAGGCATGAATGGGATTTTGCCAGGTTTAGTAATGATGCAAGGCTTGGGATATTGGATGAAACCTTGTAATGAACATCTATATACAGGAAATAAAATAGTCAGCTTTTTGGGTCACAAATGCCATACCAAAATAGTCCCCACCCTTCGGTGATATGGATTCCCTGTTATAAACTAGGCCACAGTGGGGTTTTAAATGTCTCTTGGCGCTTGTCCACCTCTAAGTGTGGTTGGCCTGATAAGCACACGTTTCAGCAGCTGGGAGACGACGGGAGAGAGGGACTTAGTGCGCCGACTCCTGCATGCTCATTCCATACAATGCTAACTCTGTTCCAACTCACTCGGAAATATCCAGGCTGAGTTAGGAATGTCAGTCAAACTTCTCCAAATGGTGGAGCTCGTGGTGTGGAGCATTAAGGTCCCTAAAAGGCCCCCTGGAAATATGCCTGCTGTGGCGGCAGGTCACGTGGATGCAGAGCAGCACCATCTCTAGTCAAACTGAAACATTCACTTTGCCCTTATTTAGCTGGTCTTTCTCTGGGTCACCTCCAGGGCCCACGAAAAGATTCCGCTCCCCCTTTTCAGGTTTCCAAGCAGTACTTAGAAGCTCCATTTAAAACCTTTCACCCTCTTCCACTGTGAAGCAAATTAGCTGCCATTTCACAGGGCTGCACTCTGAAGTGTGTTTCGGTGCCCTTTCACGGCAATTCGACTGATTGGATGATTGCGCTGTTCTACACACTGCACCCAGAGCAAACCTTTTCATGTTTAAAAATTTTTAAATTCAGAAAGTTTTGCATTTCGCTGCAGTGATAATCCATTACATTTTCCTTTCTGAACTACTAATTGAAGTTTCCTCTGCAGAATGTTTCTGAATTTTTAAGATACTGATTTAATGTTTTGAACCAAAATCAGTGGTATTTTGTTGCTGTATGTGCTGGCACACTGTATAGAAACCTTTTTAGTTGATCTTTTCAATTTTTCGTCTAATACTTTTAAAATAAATAAGTCAATTATGGCCCTTGTAATAGTACATATTCTAAGGTCTCAGTTAAATGCACATATTATGCCAAGTATCCGAACAGCTTAATCTTTAGCATCCTGGCGCTTTTTATTTCCCCAAAAAAGCACTGATTGAGTAAAGCTACAGTCTTGGATATGTGCCAGACAATAAAAAGAGACCCTGCAGTTAGGGCTGGTCAATGCTAAAGGCGACACCAGCGACCACCTAGGGTGCTACATTGTAAGGGGTGCCATCTTGCCAGCCAGTTTCATTTTGTCTTGAATGGGGGGTGCTGTCGGTGGTACTGGCCTAGACTGCCACATAGGCCAGGAATGGAATTAAAAAAGAACAGTTTAAGTGAAAATGCAGAGTAACATTTCCAGTGCAAAACAGCTAACAGATGTATTATACAGAAGTACACAACACAAAGATTGGCACTGACGTACACTGCAGTACGTTAACAGTGTACAATATGTAATTGCAGCATGGCAGCAGTGTATCACACGAGTGCAGACAACGCCTGCCAATTGCACTGAGCATGCATAGAGGTAATTCAGAGATACCTGTTTACTGCATGTCTTTGGATTGTGGAAGGAAAGTAAAAACCCATGTAAGAGGGGAACATGCAAACACACACACACAATACAGAACTCATAGCCCAGCAGTCCTTCCCATATTTATATCATATACGTGCCTTTATACCTTCATTTCAATCTTTCAATCCAGGCTGACAGTATATAAGACATTCTATTCACTTCTGTAGGATTTGCAATATGTACAAACATTTATAAATATCTACATATGTGCTTGTATCTTTTAAACAACATAACAGATTTCTAGGGGTCGTGGTGAAGAAACAACATTGTTCTGATAAAAAAATGGAAGACAAAATAACACATACTATCTAGTCAGGTTTTATCCAGCCAGAAATTTGGCCAGATAGAAAAAGGTGGGTGTTAAAAGGATGGATGCAGTGAGTTTCCTGTGTAGCTCACAGGAAATATCCTCTCCCCCTTTGTCACTTTTATTACTAACATAATTTTTCCTACAGCAAAGAAACCTTTATTTTAATCTTTCAATCCAGGCTGACAGTATATAAGACATTCTATAAACTACTGTAGGATTTTCCCCAAATATGCAATCAGCACTGCATATATCAATTGATTAAAGTTTCAGTTTTGCGTAACACTTGCATAGTATAATGAGAAGACTATAGGAATCAGTCTCACCCCAGAGCCCCCGTCATCAGAAATGCAGATTGAAAGGAAACAAAACCTTATAACTAATTGTTCACGGGGCCTTTCAGTCATCTATGCTTTTATGTTTTAGACTTTTCATGTTTGTTTTTTTCTTAGTTGCCTTAAACATCATTATTTAGACTCACCAAAATTCATCTGTTTTGCATGAATAACAGTGCAAGACTATTCCAGTTTTTTAATTATTGCCCCAACAGCAGAAATGGGCATTTTCAGGTGAGTAGCTATTTTTAAATACCAATTCCCTTACTTAAGAAGGTCAGCACACTTCTCCCTCATTTGGTCTGTATGTTCTCTTTATCTTTCCCATGTGGATGGATGTCTAAGGGAATTTGGGCTCTGGGTCACTTCATGTTTCTACCCCAGGTAATCAGGAAGTCATAGATTACAGCTTGAAGGTTCCTATTCACTCCAATCAATTCAAAGTTGTACAATATAGAGGGGAAACATGCTTCAGTTATGTTATGTTCACTATAATTTCCAGCGGTGCCAATAATCGTGGCACAAATGTTTTTGTTAAAAATAATTATTTCTTGATGGAGCATTTTTGTTCTATGAAAAAATATATTTCAATGGAAGGTTGGATTTTTCTCATTTTTTTCAGTGTGAGATGAAGTTAATTCACTACCCATTTTTTCTAACCCTTTTTACAAATCTTTACAAGGGTTGGCAATAATTGTGGAGGGCAGTGTAAACAAATTTCCTTTGACTGCCTAAGACTTTTGCACAGTAATATATACAGTGTATATACATGGTTAAGCGACTCAGGAGAGGGATATCTAGAAATACTACATAACATTAAACATTAGTAACAATACTATGCAAAACCCGCTGTGGTCCACACCTTTTCAGCAGGCCCTTTAGGCTATAACCAGTTAGCATGTTGGTGGTTTGTTAAATCTGTGGGAAGACTTGGCAAACAAAAGTTTAGCGTCCTGATTTGCCTGAATGTTTTTTCTGACTCCTTGGCTGGGTCTCTGACTATTTGGAATCAATATGTTTCTGAGAAGCGCCTACAAATGTTTATACCGTGTATCTATAGTTTGGTTTTAAAATGATTTTGTGAATAAACATTTAGGCCTTGTCCTCTGCTTCCTGTGTGTTTAGTGCCCCTCATTTTTGGTTCGTTTGCAGTTGGATCCCCTATTCCCTGGCCCCAGCTCAGTACCTATAAAAATCAACAATGGTTCATAATGCACATTTTTTTACCCTTCAGGATCACCACAGAACCCAGTGCTGCTGGTAATTACTATCGAAAATCTCAGATATGTGACACTGACTGGCAGACCTTTTGTGGAAGGCCAGGGGTACAGCGAGCCCCCAGTGAATTTGTGTTGCTTGTTGGCCCCTCCTCTGCGTGACTGATGGTGATTGGCAATGACAGGCGCAGAGAAGCGATTTTCTCAGGTTTTTCTCCATTTTTTTTTTTCCTCGCTAAGATCAGGCTTGTCCATAGCTCCCCCTCGCCACGGCTTCCCCCTGATGGGGGGGACGGTGCCCCCACAGTGCCGAATCGCTGAGTAAAAAGCACGCCTTCAGGAGCCTGCACTGTTGTGTAACCTTGAATCTTTTCAAAGTCAAAATGCTGGGAGGTGGGATGGGGGGTAACTTTGTTTGTTGGGTTTTTAGGGGGTTTGTTGGGTTTGCCATTTAGGCAAGTTACCTTAGAAAAAACTAAGAAGTGTGTTTTGAAATATACAATGTTTTGGTGAAAGAAGGTGCTAAACATTCAGAATTTCAGAACATACAGTACAGGCCAAAAGTTTGGCCACACCTTCTCATTCAATTGAATGAGAAGGTGTGTCCAAACTTTTGGCCTGTACTGTAGATGCCTTTTTAAAAACAAGACAGCATTGCTACAAATTGTTATCTTTCACATCTTTTAGGATAATGCATTAATGCTCAAAATGTCTAATGTATGTTGGATATTATTTCCCACAACCCTATCCAAGTGGATGGATGGATGGATGGATCTTAAGTTTAATTTGTTACATATTTCATAGATATTGTTGTGAACACAGAAATGCTTTGATTTACATGACTTTTCACTGAATGTGATGAACATGTAATTAAAATACTTGTTAAACATTAAAACCACACTTTTTCTGTGGGTCTTTAAATGTACAAGTAGCACGTTGCACACAACGACCCAGAAAATTCTACTCAATCCAACAATCTCTGTTGCAGCAGACACAGTTTGCATGTTGAGTTTACATTTGATCTTCTGCTCTTTGCAGATTGCCTCTGAAATGTCTATGTTTGGTGATGTACTTCTGCATCTTACTAAGAAAGTGTAAATCAATGCTTCAGCATATTGAACCCTGACAGGGAGCAGAAGTAACTGTTGTTTGTTTCTTTGGTTGTTTTTCATCAGCAAAGGACCAGGGCAGATTTACCATGTAGCACACATTCAAATCTTTCCTGCTAAAGATGCCATCTTGAAAAATAGACATATAGGTTAGCGCACTGTACTCTTTTTCTTGCGATGCAAGCTTTTTTCTTGTCTAGAAACAATTCATTCACCATTGGCCTACCTGATTAAAGCATACTTTATATACTGGATGCTGTGTGCAAAGCACTAGCAGGAAGGGAGACTACTTTCAATGAGAAACAAAAGGTCAGAGACGGCAAGATAACATGATTATCTCAGGCCACTGCCTCAGCCAATGGATTCCATCACCTGACTGCATCTTGTCCATCAGCTTTGAGGCGACACAGGACACTGACTTCCTGAAGGAAACTGGCATGATAAATGGGGAATCACAGTGGCAGCTAATTGATTACTTAAATGTGTCCAAAGTAAACTGAGATATAATAGCAGGATGTTATCAGTGTTATCAAAGTCTCAAAATGAATAATGACGTTTTATGTTTTGGGGACATTTGTTGCTGGCATGGATCTGCATTTGTAAGATAAACATTTTCTGAAAATCAATTATAATTTTTTAATGAGGTTTGAAAACTAAATAACCTGAAGACATATCAATTGAAAATAAGCGCTAATTGTATTTTTGGGGTCACTCGCACTTTACTTAAACTAAATTACTCCAGTCAGCCAGACCTACTTCATATTAACTGGATAGCTAAGCACAACAATTGAAACTGTAGTTAAATAAACTTTTTTTTTTTTTACATATTTCATCACCCAAACAAGAAAATTACTTTTTAATAACATAAAATATTCAAATAGCAAAGGTCATGGATATTGATGAAGATGACGATGATTAAATGCAGCCCTAGTTGAATTTTAAAAAATCTTGCTAGATGTTGCCTTTATGAATAATCTGACAACCTAAGACGCAAATGTCATCTATTACACACATTCATTCCACATTCCAAAAGGAAATGATGTTTTTGCTGATTTTATTAGGCTAACATGAAAATAAATTTCAATTCAACTATTTTGATTCGAAGGCTGTATGAGGCCTCAGGTTACTGGAGACCTCTTACATGCTATAAACTCTGAGTGATAGAGATAAAGTCTGTAAGCTCTTTTATTGATTTAGTTTTACTTAGTTTCATCGATCATATGCATAGTGTGTTGGATGTAATGTTATTGTTTCATGTAAAAAGGTCCAAATCTTAAAGTTTAATGCAATAATGAGCCATGCTCCTTAGAATCTGTGTTTTACTGTTCTTTTTTGAGAACTGCTTCCAACAACACTCGAAGTATCACAAACTGTACACATCTTTAATCCCTTTTCTGTTAGCGTATCATAGCTTGACAAATGTGAATGGTAGTTAGTTATCAATTCAGTAACAATCTGGCTTCAGGCTTTGCCTTCGGTATTGAAACCTAGCAAACCTTGACTAGATTCATCACATGGTTAAGGTTATAGACAATGGGTCAGCTGGGTGCATTTGGGAGATAAGGCATTATTGCAGTGTTTTTTCATTTGTTTAATGTTTCAGGGGGCTTTGTCCTATTTTTGCATTTTTATTTGAGCTTCAGTAATAGATCTACAACGTGTATTTTTTTAATTTTTCCAAATAAAATTGTGTCTTTCTTTGAGCAAGCCAACTTGTGACACAGAGCCTTGCAATAGAGCTCAAGCTCACAGCATGCCGCACCAACTCATCAGCTGCAAGCATTAGGGTTAAAACCTGCAATTGTGAAGCATCATTTCATCACAGTTCTCCAGTCCTCATAACTCCCCTATAAATAATAAAAGGCAAAAGACATAATGAGGAATTTTATCTTAGGGTGCAAGTGTTCCACAATGAACAAAAAAGGACCAAAAACCCTACAGATATACATATATAAACACACCCTCGCCTCCCAGCCAATTGTATAAGGCACAAGACTGTAATGCCTCTTGTTCAGCACATATTACTGTTCATGTAGAAGTACATTATACCAGCACTGTAAATAATGTGGCTTTGTCTGAGTGTGTTTTTAATTGAGTGCATCCCCCTAGGAACACAACCCTGAAATTGCTCCTGAGCTATCATAGGAGTAGAAAATTAATGCCTCTATTAATTGAGTTAATTATCTGTAGCTGTTACCCCATCTCCCTTTTCACTCAAACTAAGCATGGTTAGATGAATGAACAGAAATCACCCTCTGCTGCCTTAAGCACTTTCCTACATCTCTTAGGAACACTGATTCCATCATGGTGACAGTCTCTGCGTAATGTAATCTCTCAGCAGCTTGGCTGTTTCTCCTATAAGGCCTTAAATGCTGTTTCACTTATCAGACAGATTCACAGTCCTTGCTGCTCGGTAGCCTTAGGCAGTATAACTGTGGTCTGTGTTTACAATAGGCTGTTGAGGACATTTATAGTAATAACAAATATTTTTCCCATCTTTGGAACTCTAGGATGATCACTCTACTCTTGACTTACGTAAGTCCAGTTTATGTAAATCTAAACTTGGGCAAAAAGATATATGAGATACAGTTTAAAGAAGCTCCCTTGCAATAAGGCCTATAAGTAAATTTATACTTTATTTGGTAACGCTTTACATTAAGTCCACCTTCATAGTACATTTGCTATGCATTCACTGAACTTTCAGTGCACCTTCATAATGCATTTATAATGCATTCATAGAACATTCATAAGCAGCATATAAGTATACCTTAACGTCCTGACGTACCTTAGCAGCTTTAATATACATTATATGATAGTAACATAATTGTATGATTGTAAAATGTGTGTTATTAATGTATATAAAAGCATATAAAAGTATGTTTAGATTTTAATATTGTTGAAACTGATGGAAATTTTAGTATACCTTATATTGTGAATGCATTATGAAGGTACACTGAGAGTTCTATGAATGCATTGTGAAGTTACTGCAAAGCATTGCCCTTTATTTTTCATTCATTTAATTTGTGTTCTTTAG
Organism: Hyperopisus bebe; assembly: GCA_026777045.1. Classification (NCBI taxonomy): domain Eukaryota; kingdom Metazoa; phylum Chordata; class Actinopteri; order Osteoglossiformes; family Mormyridae; genus Hyperopisus; species Hyperopisus bebe. Next base: position 5,689 of record JAODJW010027992.1, on the reverse strand, counting down.
TACATATTATTAGTATACTTTTTCTCATGTGTTTTTTCCTATAATGTGTTTTGAATGGCAAACCAACTTAAATACGTGTTTGTAGAATGAATTATTTATGTCAGCCAAGAACTGCCTATACCAGAACTTTCAGTATGGCATCAAGGTATAGAATTTTAGAAATATCCAAAACATATTTTAACAAACTTAGCATCTTGTTAAGGTAATACAAATGCTATAACTCAGATAATCAAGTAAGTCTCATTCAATAGAATGTTATAATGGAATTGCTATAAAGTCCTATACAGTGTCTTCATATAATAATGAAATTTAAGTAATTTAATTTTTATTTTTTACTTTGAAAGCAGTTACAAAAATAGTGAGCAATTTTTGTTGAAGCTAGAATTATTAGTGGAGATTAATTTGTTCAGGGAACTATACAGTTTTATTGTGTATTATGCAAATTCTCCAAGACCCAAAACAAGATAAACAGTTAAAAGGTAGATTAATGGATTGATTATGCAAATTGATTTAATAGTATTTGAGTCAATAACAAAGAGTACTGACAGAAGTAATTAGCTGTTATATTTTGTGGTTCATATGTAGTAAACATACATATTGCTTCTAGAAGTCACACAAAAAAAACAGAGGGACATTATTTCAGAAAAATGTATGGCCAGTGTCCATTTTCTCAGTGACACCCCTATTTACTGCTACGTTTTCTGCGTTGACTGATTATGGCACTTTTAATCGGGTGAAGAGACTTCCCAGTTTTCTGTGAGAAACACATAAATCGCTCAGAGGACTTTACATGCTCATTCGTGCAGCAGCAGGTGCTGGATCGCATGCTGCTTAATTGAGGTGGGTTTATTCAGCTGATACATGGTGAGTAAAGTGACTTTTAATGTCCTTCTCCTTATTAAAAGTCTACTTTTAAAGCCAGCTGGCAAATTAATTCCATCACTGGGTGGTAATTTTCTGTAGAAATAAAACAGAAGAATGGGTTCTGGTGTATGTGAGTAAGGGTGGCGTGCTCGTGCAGTGGATAAAACCATCACCTTTCACCTCTGTGACCCTGGTTCAAGTTCCTGCCGTGGCTACATGTGTGTGGAGTTTGCATGTTCTCCCCATGGGGTTTCCTCTTGGTTCCCCCCTCTCCCAGTCCAAAAACATGCTGAGACTAGTTGGAGTTACCAAATTGTGAATGGTGTTTGCCTGTACTCTCTGTTAGGTTGGTGGCCCGTCCTGGGATGTTCCCTGCCTTGTGCCCGTAGGCTCCAGACCCCCATGACCCTGAATGGGCCGGGCAGTTTCAGAAAATAGATGGATGCATTTGATTGGTGTATTAATGTATAAGTATTTAATTGGACAGGAGCTAAAATGATAATGATTTGTTAAACTGCTTTCTAAAAATGTAATGAAAACATTGATGCTGTGCCTTCAAATCTTAATATTGTAGTAACTGTGATGGAAGTTTTAATATTCTTTATATACCTTAAAGCAACTACTCCTGGTAACAAAGCAGCTGAAAATGGCCCTTTTCCCAAAAATTTTTTATCAATGTTGAATGACTGTATAATCTTTCCCAGTAAGTTTTGCAGTTTCTAGGATTTATGGTAAATATGGGCATGAAACAAATGATTCAATAAATTTTTATATGAAAATATAATTTGTGGTATTATTTTTATGGCAAAGGAATGATATTAATTCACTTTACCTGACACTTAGATTGCGCATTACTTTGTCAATATTTTAAATATATTTTTACTAATATCTTCCCCAGGAGAAATGTTTCATAAAGAAAGTGCTTAAGGGATTACACATTTAGGTTGTGAAAGTCAGTAAGTTATACCTTTATTGCTATATTACTTCAGGCACAGATCTTAATAAAATGACTCAGCTCTGCTTATGATGACCTAACAGTTTGTAAGCCCAGCCCCACTGTTGATCAGGTCTGACTTGTCGTGGAATGCCACTCCCATGATGCAGAGACTTTTTACTATTCGCGTCAGATGCTTGTAATAGAAAAATAAAATAGAAAGCAGATCCTTATATTGAGAAATATTGATGACACTACGTAAATGGCCTGCATGGAGTGGACATTTTTCCTGCTGACAAATGTAAAGTACCTCCAGGGAAAAGACACAGAGAACATCTGTAGCCCAAACCTTCTCTCATGTTATGTACGAGTCTAATGACCCAATTTCTTACCTGTGTGGTCATCAACTTGCCTCTTAGAATTGCTTCTGCAAAAGGTTTCTTATCCTCAGCAAATGGGCCGTCCTGTGAGGCCCTGAGACGACACGGAGCAGTTTGCCTCCCTCCTCCTGCAAAGCAACTTGCAAGTTCAGTAATTACTCCATACAGGCAATGGGCTGCAGCCTGATTTTTTGATGTTTATATGTCACCAGGACTCACAAACTTGTACTGTTTATTATTGGGAAAAATTACGAGAACCAGAAGTCACCTGTACACCTATTTTTGTATTGTGACACACAATATCATGGAAATTCCGTAGCTATCATGTGTTTACACAGCTAATTAATCCCTAATGAACTTATTGATGGTGCTTAAATTAATCATCTACATTTCGATTTAAATTTGTTTACTTGGCAGACATTTCATTCCAAGCAACTTACAAGTTAGATAAATAATATACACAGTCCCAGTCAAAAGTCTGGACACACCTGTTCTTAATGAACTTGTCTCTAATTTAGCTATGTTATTCACCTTATAGTAAAAGACCTCAAGGCAATGCAGTAAAACATATGAAATACTGGAACGATCAAGAGAAGTGTTCAAAATCTCAGAGTTTTCTTAAATTTTAGACTCTTCAAAATAGCCTCTTTTTGCTTCAATGACAGCGCTGCAGACTCTTGGTGTTCTTTCAACCAGCTTACATTTGTAGCCACGTGGAACGCTTCTCCAACAGTCCTGAAGGAATTTTCACAAGTTTTGGGCACACGTAAGCTACGTTGCTCTTGTTCTTTAATCCTAATCATCCCAAACCCGCTCTATAGGGTTTAGGTTGGGAGATTGTGGGGGCCAGGTCATCTGTCACAGCACTCCATCTCTTTCCTTTATCCAAAAATAACTGTGTAATATTTATGGCTGTATACAGATTTTATAATCCTACACTGATTAAAACTCAATGCTCATGGAACCTTTCAGGTTTCTTCTGATATAAATTAATCTATTTTGATCTATAGTTATTGTGGTGATTTATGAAACTCAGGTGTTACATCCACAACTATCATGCTGCTAATCTATAATAGTCAAGCTCCTCAAATGTCATATTGTAATATATAACACAAGCCCTAAATCACACACACACGACGGGTAAACATATCTTTATGGGGACCACTCATTCATTTCTATCGGAAAATGCTAACGCTAACTATGACAGCCTTAACCCCTACCCAGCCCTAACCATAACCATAATCAAGCAAAATACAAGAGTTTTTGCATTCATAGTTTTTTCATTGCAGTCACAGATTTTTATTAAATTGAGTTTTCATCATGTTGTGGGGACATTGTGTCTCCATAAGGTAAGGTATACCCACTCACATACACACACCGGTCCTCTACAGTATATACAGCATGCTAGGTTCTACACAGATACCCTTTAACAATCTCCAATATTCAGGTACTGTCTTATATCACTTACTCTATGATGAGGTCATGTCATACAACATTAAGTCTTGTTTTTATTAGTGTATTTGTTTCTCTACTGGAAATGTCAGGACCTCAGTCACAGAAGATGCCTTTGATGGGATTGATGGCAATTCATAGAAGCCCTGGTACTTTTTCAGTCATTTGTTTATGATGAATGTTTCCATGTGCTCAAATTTCCATAGTTTGCAGAACCCCTTCTGACCTCTGTCAAAACGATCGTTCATCCTATGTGAGTTTCTCAAATTTCCATTCATTATGTTATGGTCATCCATCCAGCCATGCATTAATTTTCCATACCATTTATCCAATACAAGGTCACAGTGTCACAGTGGGCCTGGATCCTACTTCAGTAAGCCCTGGGCACAAGTCAGGGGACACCCTAAATACATGGCTATTTATATCATTGCACACACTACAGGCAAATCTAAAACACCAAATCCCCTTAACTGCATATTTTTAGATTGTGGGATTAAGCCAGAGTTCCTGTAGGAAATCGGGTAAAGCAGATAACACAAGAAACCCATGTGAAAGCCAAGAAAAATGTTCTCCTTCATTATTTATTTTTGATACAATGATATTATGTTGCTTACAATTCCAGCCTTTTCAACAAATATCTTTTCAATATACTGAAGGGTTCAAAAGTCAATCACCCCCTTAGATGTGAACTTTTGGACCAGTGATTTACTGACTTCACTTCCCTGATCTGCGATCAGTTGGCTTGGTATCGTGTGAGGTTGAGCCGCAGCATGGTGTTACCCCCTCCCACCCCCCACAAAGTCTAGGAAATGGCATCAGAAGAGTAGCATTGTTTACTGGAGAAAAGGGAGGGAATGAAACAGTATGTGTGTGAGAGAGACAAAGAGAGAAATAGTGAGAGAAAAAAAGAGATTGTTAATGGATGAGAGAGTGCAAGGAAAAAACAGAATAGGAAAGAAGGGGCAGCGTGAAGTCACATTTCATTTCCACAATCAGGACATCATAGTTACATAATAGCAGACTGAATGTCTTCTTCCTCTCAATATCAGTATAGGAATGCTGTTTGTCTTATGTGGAATGCCTTACTATCAAATGCTGTCATAACCCTCATACAAATAACACTGTCTTGCCAAAACAAAAACCTCTTTGTTACATTACATTTACTTTATTTAGTGGGGGCTTTTCCCCAAAGCGATGTACAAGTGAGGCAAATAATACATTACAAGCAATCAACTGTCAAGGAATAAACAAGGAATGACTGCAGCCAGAGTGGCATTCCATGTGAAAGCCCAGTAACAAGTGTAAGTAGTATCAGAGTAAGAGCTATACAGAGCATTTCAGACATAGCAAGAAGCTAATAGAACTACTGTATTCAATCAAAGGACAAAGTGCAACACTAAGAGCATTCAGAGAACATAAGAGACCTGCAAGGGAGCATAGAGTGGTGTTGGCTGTTAGAGGTGTTCCCAGAACAGACAGGTCTAGGGGCATATATTGAAGGTTCACAGGAAATCTGTTGACTGGATGTGAATTGGCAGTTTGTTCCTCCATTGGGGAACTACACATGAGAAACGTCTAAAGTGAGACTCCTCACATGGTGAAGCTTCTCCAAAAATTGAACGAGGCCAAAATAACAATATCATTTGTATTTTCAATTTGAGTTGAATAATACAATTATAATGAATGTAGTATTACATTTCATAAGAACACAAGAATTTTACAAACAAGACGAGGCCATTCGGCCCATCAAGCTTGTTTGGGGAGAACTTACCTAATAGCTCAGAGTTGTTAAAATGTTATTTAGCTCTGATTTAAAGGAACCCAGGGTTTTAGCTTGTGCTACACTAACAGGAAGACTGTTCCATACTCTAACTACACACCTTGTAAGGAAGTGCTTCCTCAAATTCATTTTAAAATGTTCTCCCACTAATTTTCACTTATGGCCACGAGTTCTAGTATTTAAACTAATATTAAAATAGCCATTTGGCTGAACAGCTTCCAGACCTGTTAGAATCTTATATACCTGGATCATGTCCCTCCTTAGTCTCCTTTGCTCAAG
>JAODJW010027702.1:0-18864 GCA_026777045.1 Hyperopisus bebe | reverse complement strand
GTCGTGGCCGCATCACCACCTCGGGTGTGCATTATTTTCTAATAATTCAACGGCCCGTCGTCAATTATTCCTTACTTGTAGCACCTTCTGTGCCAGGCTCACTCTCCATTTCTTGGGTATCATACAGTATTTATGGACTGTGGATTATCAACAGTCATGGATTAAAAACGTATTTTGTTAGTCAACCAATCAGAAGCAACTGGCTCTCAGTTCTAAACAGCCATATCAGTAAGAAATTTAAAGTACTTTATACTATTTCTCAAAGTATATATTTTTATTGGGTTATCCTTTTTAAATAGTATGAATAATGCATTTGGAGAAATCAAATTTCCAGAAGATGCTGTTTTTTGTGTAAATTGGGAAAGTATATCTTGCCCTATTCTGGCAGAGAAGTGTCATTAATAAATCTGTGAATGGTATATTTATCAGATTTACATTTTGGCGTAACCTTCACATGTTCCTTTTGTCACCTATAAAACTATGATGCTTTCTTCCAATCCCTCTGTTCTCAACCAAACTGCCGGTTAGTACCGTTGAAATTTTCGTATAAGCAGACAGAGAGCACACAGAGTCGATGATCAGAATTTCTGGCTTAATATCCCATTCTGCGGTGTAGCGTTCACTCACAAGCGGCCCATAAAATGAACCTGATGTAGTGAAATATTAACGGGATCAGGTTGGGTCGTGAAAATGTTGTGAAACAAAGTGGTACAAATTGGGCACCGTCGTAAAACATGCCATAAAGTGTAATGCTGTGCATGTGCAGACGTGCAGGGCACAAATTGGCATGCACTGACATTTCACACAGCAATTGTAATGGGAATAACGGCTCTTTGAAGGAACCCGGATCTTTCCAAGAGCCATTCAACAAAGCGACTCATTGTACTTTTCTTCATTTTTTTCCCAAGGTGCCATAATTACTAGTTGGTTTTTACTTAATGCCAAAATGGGCGCGTCAAGACGTACACACCTCTGTTCACAACCATCCAGGATCCTGAATGGTTTTATTTCTAGTATCAATGCGCCAGGCCTGGGGTGGCACTATAGAGGAAAGCCACTATTAAAATTGCCATATACGATGTGCCGAATGGATCTTATTAGAATAAATAAGAATTTTACTGAAACTTGCCGTGCACTATGTACTTACAGTATGTAAGGCAGGGTTTTAGAATGAGTTACAAAAATAAAAACTACAACTAAATAAGAACTATAAATATTCCGAAATCAAGTCAATCAATGTCAAATTCTTTCCATTCTTCCCATTTAAATACTGTTTATCTGCAGTAATGATTTGTTCGTCTTTGGCCCTTTGGCATTACATCACCCCCCTTCATAGAAGCAAACAAAGTCATACAACTTTTCAATCTCTAGAAATAAAATTATTAAAACCTAAAGCAAAATATATAACAACTATATAGATTTATATCTTTAAAACTAATGAAACCATACCAAAAACTGAAACCAAATTAGATACCATGTGAAAATAAACAATTCAAAATTAAATTTAAAAATCAAAATGACAATAACACTGATGCAAAAATACACATGGGGTATTGTAGTGCAAATGTATTTAAATTTAGTTTGTAGCCATCTGGTAGTCTTTATAATCCTGTAGCACGGAAATGCATAAATGACGGTATTTTGGGACTTGCTCAATTAACCTTTCTTTCAATCCACTAGCCATTTCTGTTATTGTTCTGGGGTGTGTTTCCCAATAACGATGACTCAAAGTGTCTTACAAAGACTCTGAAGATATATCTTAAGAAAGATATTTCTTTTCGTACCTTCTCTTAAGAGATTGCTTAAGGGAGAGCTTCTTAAATGTGAACTTAATAGGCACCAGAACACCTGATTGGTTGATGTCAATGGCTCAAGAATTGATTATTCCCTCCACGCAGCAAATGCTTGACTGCCGCATGAGAGACAATGGTGTTCTTTATAAATATAACACTGCAGGAATCCTTAATCAGAACTGGGGAAAACCTACAAATAAAATACAAAATTAACAAACTGAATCATTTAACCATAAATATTTATGCTGATTGGGTTTACGAACCCACGTCCCCAGATTGTAGTTTCACCAGTTTTCTGTTTTTTATTTGTTCTATAAAAAACCTGCATACACCAATATATGCGTATGCCATTGATATAGGGACCAGCAATGGCCCAATAGCCAAAGGAAAAGCTGCATTACTGTCTTAACATAAGAGAATGTCCTATGCATTTCAGTATTGACTACTAGGGACTATTTCAGGGTGCTTTTGGGGGAAAATATATTTGACTTACATGTAAATGAACCTGCAGCGTCAACCTCATGAACCAAAGTTTTGATATACTGTGACCTTGGCACATTTAGAGAGGTGTGTGCATTCCAGGGGTGTCAGCAATAGGGGTAAGATATCCACCCCAATATTGGCAGAACTCCCGCCCCTTGATCCCCCTCATCAGGGGGTAGTAGAGGTGTTTATATATAATCTTCGGTCCGACTACTTTCAGACTTCCTGCTACTTTTCTCCTGGCCAATGAATGATCGAGGGTCACTTGACTCACTGAGCAGAGCCTCAGTGCCCCCCCCCCCCGTTGTAGTAGATTGTTTCTCAGTACCACAGATTCGATGATCGTACTTATGGTCTTATCAAGAGCAATCTTGCTAACTTGCCCCCCAAGAACGAACTTAGGGCTCATTGAATCATGGGATTGGTCTCATTTGGCGAGGATGCAACCAATGTATCCTTGATATTTGGCACAGGGCAAAAATGACATCCGGGGATTTGTACCATCCTCCGTACTTCAGTTCTGCAGTATTGGAACTGTTCTTTGGCAATGGAAGTATGGTCAACTATGCATATTGAGAAACACCCATTATTTTCAAGCATTGCATGGCTTTGCATGCATCACCCATATTCGAAATTTACGTCATAATCGCCGCACTGCCCTGTCTGTGTGAATTAAAGACCAGCCCTTAGACATCACCCACCCCTAATGATTTTTCAGATTAATTAATTGACGAGTAATTTACAGAAAAAAGGAATATTAGTAATAATGATTTAATAATGATTTAAGCTGCATACCTATTACTGTTGTAGGTATGTAGCAGACTATTGGTAGCCCCTTAAAGATATGTACAGTTTTATGCAGCTAAAAATGTAGTGGAGCGGAAATGCAGCTATTCGGGTGCTCAGGACACTAAGGAAGCTCCTGTGGGCTCTGGGCCTGCAGCTGCTGTTTATGAGGTGTCACCTTTAAGCCCTGTGCTACCTGCTGGCATCTATTAACCAGACAAAGCTGCTAAGGTAACTGCTGTTCTCCGCTATCTGGTTGAAGGGCCTCAAGCTGGACGCCAGCCTGAGCTGTGAGCTGGTGCCAGTGGACGTCATCGATACGCGGCAAGTGAAGGGCTCCTTTAAGAAGCTGCTGAGGGCCTGTGTGCCCAGCCGTATGCCCTCTGACGCTGAGGGCAGCTTCCTTAAGAGCCTGGAGGAGTCTGAGTGGATCCTTCAGGTACTTCCCCAGCCCCCCACTCCCCATACACACACACACACATACACACACATACACACACACATATATACACACACACATATATACACACACACACCCACACATATATACACACACACATACACACACACATACATACAAACACACACACACACACACATACATACAAACACACACACACACACATACACATACACACACACTACCACCATTATTTCTCTATTTCACCAGCTCCAGATGGGGACTTCCATAGCTATTGCAAAGAAAACAGACTTTCATGGTGTGTCTGGTTTTCTTTGAAAAACAGCTTGTTTTCCATCTTCTGAAGGTTTACTCAGGTTTTCTTGTTGCTTACCCTAGGGGTAAAACTGATCACAGACAACGATGGGAAAGTTTTTCTCTGTGGCAGCAACTTTTACCTACTTTAGCCTTAATGGTGTCATATATTACAGAAAGATGGGTGATTCCTGCCAAGGCAAATGAGCAATAGATCATCAGCAAACTTTGTTCATTTCATTGCAGACAACAATAATAATGGGAACTGCAAAGTCAGTCAAACCTTACCCTGCATTATACATTTTTAGCTTTTATACAAAGTGACTCAGAAATGAGGTCCGCTTGGGGTAGCACCAGTAGTCTGAACACCCCACAATTACAGAGCTGGGCGATTGATCAAATTCTTCTATTACGAAATTGGCTTCCAACGATTATCAAAACAAAATAGTCAAGATAAAACAACAGCTTTCTTTCTTTAAAGTTCAATTAATGCATATTTCCAAAGTCACTGAGTTATTTTTGCCATAATCGCGCAGCCCTACGCAGTTATTCTAAAAGTAATACAGGAAATTTCTGCCGCCCTCACAGCTTCACAAGATCCTGCAGCTGACCCAGATCCTGGTGGAGCTACTGGACACAGGCTCTTCAGTCATGCTTAGCCTAGAGGATGGTTGGGACCTCACCACCCAGGTACTGTGAAACCAAGGTGAAGGTTGGCCTGAAGGGGTCCCTGGAGGTCATAGGTCATTATGCAGAGTTAGAGGAGGGAACTTTGCATGGTTCACCTCATTTCTGTACTCTTCAGTTACAATTACAGCATCTTGCCTGCAGATTTACAAATGTTGTCACACTCTGATGTTGTGAAACTGCGGTCTGTGGTATTTATCCTCAAATATCCTCATTAGTAACATTGAAATTCAGTTTTTTCTGAATAGCAATTTCCCCGATTGTGTGCCAGTTCAGGTTATTTTTCATTGAAAGACTAATTTTACCAGTTCAAGCACTGACATTCAATACGCTGTCAGGGCAATGCAGTAACAAACAAATGAGAACAATGGACATCATGTGTGTGGTATTCGCTTCATTTGCACAGTTCATTTGAGGTATTTGGGTGATTCCTCAGTTTCCTACTGGGAGCCTGTTAGAGGGCCCAGAGGTGCAATCCTGGAGTGTAAGCGACTTCCTTTCAAAGAGCCGTCTGCACTGGCTGGGAGCAGAAATAACGTGCAGCTTGGCTCAGCAGTGGAAGCCAGAGAAAGCTTTCAGTGTGGGATTTCTGCAGACATTCAGGCGTATAACAGAGCCATCTACTGGTCTAGCAGGAAACCATAGATGACCTCAGATTATCTGTCCTCCTAGTTCAAACATGGTCACTGGGGTTCCAACACTGAAATCCAACACTAGCTTTCACAAAGGTTTGGCCATTATTCTGCAAGGGATCTGCAATGTATGAATTGTTCAATGTGGTATTGTTTCCTCTTCTCCTCCAGGTCGTCTCCTTAGTGCAGTTGCTAAGCGACCCATTTTACCGGACCCTGGATGGATTCCAGATACTCCTGGAGAAGGAGTGGTTCTCCTTTGGCCACAAGTTCAGCCAGCGCAGCAACCTGGCCCCCAGCAGCCAGGGCAGCGGCTTCACACCCATCTTCCTGCAGTTCCTGGACTGCGTGCACCAGGCAAGCAACTGCTCTGCTTGCCCCCCCACTTCCCACTATCTCATTATCTCCCAATTCTTGAGACATACCTCCCAGTGACATCACCTCATCTCTGCAGGGGTGAGAAAAGGGAAAGTCTCAGCTGCCATTGTGGATGCCCTGTGGCTTCCTTTTGCAGTACCTCAGCAGGACAGGTCATTTCTATGCAGTGTTGTATGTCACTGAAGCTTCCAGGGTTACTGCTCCATAGGTCGAGCTCGGTGAGGTTTCGAGGATGGTCAGTTCTCCATGCGGGGCCCTCTGTTCCCAGCACTTACAGCCACGCACAGTTACAAGCAGATCACTTTAGAAATGTGGTTGCCAAGGTGATCCAGGGAGGTCAGCGTCCTTTAAGTGTCGTAAACAAAAGAAAATAATTCGAAATGTCCTAAAATAGAAGTGCCTCATCCCAAAAACAGCAGTTGTTTTTGCCAATATGGCCAGGTGGCCCAAATGTTAAAATGAGAAGAATCCACCACTTGGCCTTAGCAGACGGTTTGGACAGAGCTGCTGCCTTTTGCTCTGGAGAGCACGCCCTGAGAATAATGATGTCACAGATCTTTGCTCTCTCATCTCCGTTTCACCATTTTTAATGGCTAACATGTGTGCCTAATCCTCCTCAGCCGTAATCCCATCACACAGCCATAAGAAAATCTGGGAAGCCCATTTATGAGTTTCCTGGTTTTTCATTCCAGATCCACAACCAGGCTGTGTTAGAATTTGAGTTTAATCAGCATTACTTGAAGTTCCTGGCTTACCATTATGCTTCCAACCGCTTCAAGAACTTCCTCCTGGACTCTGAATATGAGCGCCTTGAACACGGTTAGTCATCAGATATTCTACCTTCAGACCATTCATGCATTGGATTAACATTGGCAAACTGGATTGCACAGGCTAACTGGAGTTTGTGTGCTTCCCCTGTGTCACGTTGATTTCCTCCTGCAATCCAAAGATATGCAGTTAGGTAATTGATGTCCCAGAGTTGCCCTTAATGAATGATTGTGTGAATGGGACCTACAATGTACTGGTATCTCATCCAGGGTGTCCCCAGCCATTTTCCCTCTTCTCACTGTAAATAGTGACTCTTCTACTAGGCATACAGTTTGAGGACAAGGGTGACAAGCAGGCCAAGAAAGGGATCTGTATCTGGGACTGCATTGGGCGGATGCACCGAAGAGAGCCACTGTTTTTCAACTACCTTTACAGCCCATCTGAGACTGAGGTATGCTGACTTGCCATTGTGATTTGTAGTCTTTTTGGTGCCCCACACTCACCTTTGCACACCTCACTCTTTACCTGGACTGTACTGATCCTTTGGCCTTTTAAAATAACATTAGATGTCCTTCAGATATGCCCCATATCTTTGGCTTCTGTGGAGGAACCCAAACATTTAAGGTGTTCTGAAAACAAAAATTCGGCTTGTGAATGACATGTTCATTATTGAAATGCAGCTCTTTCAGAATTCTGAAGAAAAAATATGGATGGTCCTATTTTTTCCACATTAAGAGTAATTTACAATTAATGACCAGTCAATAAACATTGTGAAGTAATGCTTTTCCTCATTTTACTTCACTAATGTTACTAATTTGTTCCCAGAAAACCAACATAAATTGGAAAAACATAAACTAATAAAATTATAAAGCATTTCCAGCTCAACCCTAAAACCACAATTTCCCCAAATACCACTATAGAATAAATGGAAAAAGTTCATGAGTAACAAATTACAATTTAATGAATGATTATTAAAATTAAATGTGAAGAAGCTTTTTTCGGCAGTATTGTGCCAAGGAAATGGATGCCTTTTTTAAACACGTAATGCTTGGCTGAAACTGTAATGTTTAAAAATCACATGCATTGTGTGACTAGTAAAAACATTATATTGGGGAAATCAGTGAAATTCTAGTATCAAAATTCAAGGTCTATTATGGTAAAACAATCATGAACTGAATTACTGTGAAGTAGCTGATTGCTGGGCTGAAGTCTGTTTTATTGGTGATGCCCAAACTGCTTCCTTGTAACTTTATTTTAATGTTCGTTAAAAATAAAGCTGTAATAATAAGAGATCTGCAAAATCATTTTGGCCATGTTGTCTTTCAGCCCCTTGGTGTTTTTGGTGGTTTATATGTTTGTATAACATGTTGAAGCTGCCCTGTTATTTAATAGCTGTTATTCTCCCTGCTCCCTGTTCAGCCTGTGATCAGGCCCTCCATTGGCATGCCCAACCTCAGAAAGTGGGACTACTTCACTGAGGAGACCTTGTCCACGGGTCCTTCCTATGAGTGGAGTATGATAGCCAGCCAGATAGAAGGCGGCGAGAACACGGACACCATCGCCAGCAGCAAGAGGAGAATTGTTTGGCCTTGCTACAGTAACGTGGTTCAAGCACAGCCAGATGCCATCAGCAAGCTACTGACTGTGAGTCCCAAGGGCCTGCTGGGAAATGAGATCCCTCTCTTCCTGAGTAGCTTGTAGCCCAAGCATTTGTCTAGACTTAGAAAAGAACTGTTCTTGTTCTCGGCAGTTTACTACCAAAATGTAGTCACTTTTTCCTGAAATATATGAATTTTAGAACATAGAGAAGCTGGAGGTCGAGCTTGGCCAGACTCCTGAACGATGGCAGACCGCACTAGAAAAGGTGAAGACCAACATCAAGGAGGACCTGAAACAAGAAAGTAATGTGAGTGTGGATTCATTTCAGCATAATCTGCTGCCTGATTTGTAAACAATTTATGTGGCTCCAAAGAATCCGCTACAAATTAAGAGCAGCTGGTACCTTGGTACAGGGTTATGATTCATAGCATCTGTTTCTGAATACATTTTTGTTTCTGCTCAGTAAAGGAAACCCCAAACCATTGCATAAATAGATTTAACATTTACAAATGTCTGATTTCTAAAGAGAAGTGCTGCACTTGTATCAAAGATCCTCCTTCATGTCTTCCTGGAGAGTGAGTTCTTCTAAAAGCAGAATCCTTCCCTTTTCATCCTTAAAGTTACATTGTCACAAGGAAACGGGAAGGAAGTCCTGTCTGGGTTGCATGCATAGATGTGCTCTTCCATGTTGCAGCTGCACAAGCAGAGCCTGGCCATCTCAGGCCTGATCCCCACCTCCGGCCTCATGGCCTCACAAAGGCGCTCCATGCTCTACCTGCCAGACAGCAGCCTGGCTAAGGAGAGCAGCCCATCTGCTTCCAACGGGGTCAGCCGCAGGGCTGCCACTCTCTACAACCAGTTCGCTCCCAAGAATGATGAGAACCGGTGAGGCCTTTGGGACAGTCAGTGTCACTTTGGACACCCAGCACACATGGCATGAACTGTCTCAGTTATTTAGTCTTGATTATTCCATAGACTGTTGATTATTTCAGCTCATTTGAAGGTATCCTGTTCAAACGAGGAGCTTTGCTCAAAGGCTGGAAACCCCGGTGGTTCGTCCTAGATGTTACCAAACACCAGGTGAGGTTGGCAGATGGTTGACTGTATTGTACTTCCTGTTCATTCGGGTGCGGCTAACTTTGCTCTTGGGTTCAGATGAGATACTACGACACGGGTGAGGACATGAGCTGCAGGGGGTACATTGACCTGGCGGAGGTGGAGTCCGTCATGCTAGCTACTCCCACTATCGGAGCACCCAAACACATCAGTGAGAAGGCCTTCTTTGATGTGAGTCTGCTCCCTTGTTTCCCACAGTCCTTATACAGGTCACATGGTACATAAGAAGACAATAAGCGGTGTGAAAATGCACATGTGCTAAATATCGACAGTAGCTCTCATTAATCCGGTGATGTCATTCCAGTTGAAGACAATCAAGCGGACATACAACTTCTGTGCTTCGGATGCTCAGAGCGCCCAGCAGTGGATGGACAAGATCCAGAGCTGCATCTCTGATGCGTGATCAACCCCAGCCCAGCCTGCAGAGTGGGTGTGGCTTTATGTTGGAGGGGGTGCACATCTGGCCGTCAGACAGTGTGTTGTGATTTGCACTATAATAGTTTATGCGGCATTAGCATGCAAACACTGACAATTCTAATGCTGTTCTTTTGGAGCTGTGGAGTCTGTGTAAAACCAGAATTAAAGAGTTTTCTGTATAATGCAAAAACATACTGCTGCTTTTAGAGTACAAACAGCAGGGACCAGAAACATATCGCCAAAAGTGCACGATCCTTGGCACTTAAAATGCTGTTTTTTTTATATACTGTATACATTTTTTTGAAGACACTAATTTGGCTGTTGTAAAAACTACATTTCTCAGATAAGCTGAGCTGCATTTAAATTTTTGCACAAGTGAAGTTAAGATTTTGCCCTGTCATTTTCAATGCATAACTTTTTAATGGTTTTGTGATGTTTTTATTATGGAATACCTATATGTTTCATTACAGTGTTGTAAATTAAATTTTGTATTGAAAGTGTACTTTGTGTATTTCAAAGAACAGTCAAATGTTTATTAGATTGACAGGTGTACATCTGTCTTTTATTCTTTTTATATATTTGTATTTAAGAATTTCTTTTGGTTAAACTTAGCCAAATTAAACAATTACTTTTTGGTCATTATAACTTAGTGTGTTCACTTTAGGTGTTGGAAACTTTGTGTTATGGAAAGTTGCAGACCTTAGTTTGTCCGATTGTGCTGAAAAGGATTATCTTGTATATAAGCCATTTTAATTAATGAGAGTGGGTCTGTACCCAGTATTGAAATTTATTTGCTGATATAATATCAGCCAACCACATACTCTGACCTCACTGCATTATAAGAAAATGCTAGATTGTGCGTCATAGTTCCCAGGTGCATAAAGTGTGTCAGAGGTATATTTTCACATTCATTTGAAACACTCTTTTTCTTATTTCCTGTTTATTTAGTACTTTTGGTATTTGCCCATGAGAAACCAACTGTATTTCACTGATTTTGGTTGAATAATTAAGTCCTGAAAGATCAGTCAGTTATTCAGATAATGAATTGTATTTATTTAACTTTATGAACACATTTCCAAAAAAGAAATCTGCATCGAAACACATTTACATGCTTCATGGGATGAGGATAGTCCTTACAGTACCATTCTTTTTAAGTCAATAGTTAATAATTCTTTATCTAACCTCAAACTTTAAAGAAACCAAAAAAAGAAAAGAATATACTGACCCCAGAGAGGGGCATTAAAGATTTATGTTGCTGTTTCTGTACACAAAATTTTTGCATTTGCTGTTTTTGAGAGCATTTGAACATGCTATTCCAGGCTACAATGTGGCTTTATACGATGCCTTAAAATTTGTTGTTTAGGCCATATTTCTGGAATGGTCTAAATTTCTGCCATTACCATGTGGATATTAAAACAAAAAAATATATATTTACAGCAAGCAGAAAATTGTTACTGAGAGAATTTTGCCATTTCTCATCCAACAAATTTGTGTCTCGGTCCAAGAAGACAGTTTCAAAATAACATCGTTACTTCTATGGTTGCATAACTGGACAAAGCAAGTTCTGTAAACTCAGATAAGTCTCTTTTTGTAATCACGATTTCCTTTTTTTTTTTCTGCATTAACACATTATGGCTACCACTGCAATGTTACAGGAATCTCATCTACTGCAGATCACAGCTTTCACCTGTCAGGTAAACAGCTGTTTATTAATGTATTGAAAACAGTGAAAACATATGAATGTTTCCCTGCTGCAATGTAAGTGTAATTTGGTGCTATGTAAGCTCTGGGCAGTACTAAGTACTATCACCAAATTTTGGACCAATATAGTGAAATAAGTTCATCTTGGGTTTCCCCTCAACATCCAGTCACACACATCCTGTGGAACAACATATTATTTCCTTTGGCCTGTAGAACCAATTACTACAGTCTCAGGGGCACCAGCTACATCTTGTGGTGACAGTATCATGGTGTTAATCAAGTAGCCTTAGGCAACAGCTGACACTTTCAGGAGTACACAAGTGTATTTGCTTTCATTTACTTTTCAAGTTCCTGAATGAGTGACTTGAGAACCCCAAAACCTGATAATTCTTCTCTCTGATGTCAGATGGTTCTAAGCACATTTGTCCATTCAAAATACTGCCAAACACAACAATTTCAGCCATACTTGCCAAGTCTCCTCCCCATCTCAGGCTAGATGAAAAAGGCAAGAATCCCTGAGAATGAGGCAAGATACTATACAGTTTGTGGCATCTGCTTTGGCTATCACACTTCACCGTTGCCCGACAATGTGCTTTGTCAAATAATCCTGGAATCCTCGATTCATCATTGTATGGGAATGCAGACAAAAAGTGGCACGCCAAAAATCTCACACTAGAACAATGGGGAGTACCATGGATTATCCGCGAAATATGATCAGCACATGACTGTTTTTCCTCATTTCCCTCCTTTTCCTCAGGATCAAAAAACGTACAGAAATGAGCATATGAACCTTTCCCATGAAATCTTATTCAAAGCAGAGTCTTGACAAGCAGCAAACATTGGGCCACCCTAGACAGGAAGTCGTTTCCGCCTAAGATACCCACTAAGGGCAGTGTAGAAAGACTGATAAACCCAAACCACATGTCTTCGACCAGTGGCTGAAACCTGCTATCCAGGAACGCCATCACCCGCTGAGCCAAGTAGTGAACTGACAGCTGTGGAGGGTAAAGAACATAGTTCTATCCACGGTTGTATCTAAATTCACAGGTGAAAAACAAAGCCATGAGTGAATTGAAGCGCTTCAGTCATCCAGACAAATTGGTGTCAAGTAAGGATGTTTTTCATTTTGGCCATTTGCTTGGAAAGCACTGGTTTGATCTAGTAAAGGGGAGAATTGTGTAGCACTGAAGAATGTCTGTGTGCAGGACGATCCTAAATGGGATCTGTGTGTGTGTGTGTGTGTGTGTTTTCTGCCCTGTTCCCAGACAGTCAGCTCAGGGAGCAGGTGCAGAGTGAAGTAACATCTGGAATCGCTGGCCATGCTCTGCAGATTGAGCTCCTTCTTGGAGCCCTGGATTAGCACCTCTGTCCGCAGGGAGGCGGATGCCACGGAAGCTGGAATCCCCCTGGGTTTCCGGAAATGGCCTGGAACAGAGACATGTGCCTGTCCCCATGTGGATATTGCTTCATAACTTACAGCAGAGTCAATGAAAATGAACCTACGCTGAAAGCATTTCCTTTATAGTAAAACTGCCAGATTTCTTCTGCTTTAATTAACAAGAAGGAACTAGAAGTAATTCTAAAAATAACAGCAGTAATGTTTAGTTAACAAAGCCTAATGTTTGTATTCAGTTTTGTAACTCCCAAAACAATAGTCTTTTCTGTGGTTATTTGGGGTGGTGTTAACCCTTGATAAACTGTGATTTGCATTTTAATAACACTCCATATATGAGTATTGCATGAGTTATCATGATATATCAGTTATATATCTTATTTTTTGATCAGACTGGGTTGTTTCAATATTACATGTATTGACATCATATTCTGATGGATTATGTATTACATCTGTGTTTAGCATTTGTAAAATTTCCAGAATAAGTCTGAAATCTCCTTCAATGATTCTTCGGCCTAGTTCATATCTACGAAATCAGATTCATGCATATTGTTAAGGATGCTTCACATATTTTCTTAAGCAAGCAAATCAATAAATCTAATTATGCATTTTAAATGATAGTCTCTGTATTCGACATCCCTGGATAAAATGAATCATGTCTGCTGGACTCTTAGAGTCACTGTAGTCTCTGTGCTTGTTTTTGTTTATAAGAAGCATCAGCCATCTGTACAGTGTTGGCCAATCAAATGCTTGCTGAACATTCTGCAGCTGGGTGCTCACTTTATCCGCCTTGGCCCTGACAGTACACTTGCTTCAGAGGTTAATAAATATGGCCAGTATTCATTTCACTTTAAGAAATCCTCATTTCCCCCCAGAAATTTTACATTCTTGAAAGAATAAGCCCATTTTAGAACTATTTGTTAGTACAAACTATGGAACAAATGTGCTGGATAGTCCCCAAATACATAAATAAATGGGGCCTCATAAGATACAGCCTGGTTGTTTTACATAGAATATTGTCCACAGGTGAGTATTAAAAATCTGTTTTATGGTCCCTTTGTGGGGAATGGTCACTTATTTAACCTAATACTGTTTCTCTACAGAAATAGAGGGATGATCATAAAGGATGTTGACTTTCTTCTAATCCCCCTATCAGCTATGACACTATAAATATTACTGAACTGAAACAGGGCTCAATTTGTAGTCATTGCCTTGGATGCTATTTCATGTGTATGTTGTGAGTTTCGTCAGTCCACTTGCTGCTGTTCATCTGCAGCCATGTGCCCATGTGCTGACATCATTCTGCCACCATCAGCTCGACGGAGGCTGCTGTGAGCTCCCATGAATCATCCTGACAGAGCCATGTCCCAGCCAGCAACCCAGCCAAGCAAAACCCCAAAACTGAAGGATTTATGTCAGTACCAGGCAGTTTGAAGGAATGTTCCCCATCCGTAACTATTCAGATGGAAATCTGCTGGAGAGGACCCCAGCAACCCAGTTACGGACATTAAGCATCCTGGACCACATGTGCCTAGGACAGATGACAAGATATGCTACCATATTATGGAATGTTCCGGCATATGTGACTCAGTCGGAGAGATTCTGCCCTAAATAGTAAGCCATGACAACTGTTTAAATAACAAAGACATTCCTTTTACAATCCTTTAAATCATAATCTATACATTCTCATATTATTAATTATTAGCAAAGGCACTAAAACAATTGTCTTTTGCCAAAAGGTGTTTTGAATATGGCAATTGTCATGGTTTATGCACATCGGTGTATATGTGTTACTGATGCTTCTAGATTGTACCAATCTCTTATTTTCCATCCATCCATCCATCCATTTTCCAACCCGCTTATCCTACTGGGTCGCGGGGGGTCCGGAGCCTATCCCAGAAGCAATGGGCACGAGGCAGGGAACAACCCTGGACGGGGGGCCAGCCCATCGCAGGGCAATCTCTTATTTTAAATGACATAATTTATTGAAATAGCTGAAGGCAGCAGGGACCTTCTTGTTGGATGACAGCACCAAATCCTCGAGGTATGTATGATGGCCCAGCACAAAGACAATGCCATAACAGGTACAGATACCATGTGCTGTGTCAGATCTCTGATGCATGGCATTTCCACGTTTATGACTGTCACGTTTGGAGCTGCTGCCTTGTATCTGCAGTGGGTACGCCCAGGGGTCGTACCTGACAAAATCTCACCTTGGGCTCCCCTGTCCAGCTTTGCATATAATGTATTCAAGAGTCCCAGGCTTTTCTTCCCCAGATCCTGCCAGAGTATCCATGCCCCTCAAACGTCAGGGCCCCCATCCCTCTGTCTCCCTCTGTCGCTGTCTCTATCTGTCTCTCTCTCTCTCTCTCTCTCCCTCCCCGTTCTCTTCATTCTCTCCATTGTCCATGTCCGCCAGCCAGGTGATGCAGGTCTGTGCACGTCTGTGAGTGTTATCTCTGATGCTGCTTCACTGTCCTGCAGATGAACTTTGCCTTTAACGCCTTGTCGAACCTCCAAATTCAGAATATTTGGCTCTGCCTGTTAAAGGTGTCATAGGCCTTATGCATTAACAGGGTTATTCAAATGCGCACACATTTTATTGTTGATGGTTAATCAATCTTTCATTTTTGCTGCTAATATGGATGGATGGGGGGGGTATGTTTTTTTGGGGAGGAATGGTATACAAATACCAGGAATTTGGGGATGTTTCTGTGTAGACAGTTACTCAATGTCACGTAGACCATGTTGTTTTGATACACTGACATGACGATGTAGAACACTGACTTCTTCATGCTATTTGAGCTGCGTACACAATCCGCTGTGTCGAGTTTAACGTTTCACATTCATTAAGGCCAAGTAAACCTGTCGATGCTAACTAGAGTCCACATTCCTCTATGAACTGTTATGTCTACATAGCCCTGCCACAGGTTATGAACTAGAGCAGGGGTGTCAAACTCCAGTCCTGGAGGGGCCATTATCATCCAACTGAACTGCAGAAGTTGAACTCCAAAAGTCTCTGCATTTAACATTCTTCCTAAACAGTTTTGAGTTTCAGATGTCCGGGCTGGTGCCCTGGTGGCGCAATGGTCCGCACACTTTTAGGACCACGGTTTGAGTCTCTGCTATGGCTCTATGCATGTGTGGAGTTTCCATGTTGCCTCTGCATCATCATGGGTTTTACTGTGGATACTGAGCTCCTCTCCCACACACACACACACACACACACATTAATTGGTTACCAAATTCCATACCCATCAGTGTGAGTGCCCCCTGTGAGAGGCTAGTGCCCCACCCTGCCTTCTGACCATAGTCTCCAGACCCTAAATTGGGAAAGCAGTTACAGAAGATGGATGGACAAATGAGCGGATTTGGGGAAGTGTGATATTTCATATAAATAGTGAATTTGCTTGTTTGTTTTTTCTTTTTATTATTTCTGTATTTTTCTTTAGTTTTCTGCTGTGAGTTCAGGTATAGAATATACTCATAAATGGAGGCGTGACGGATGCATTCTACAGCGATGAGATGGAAAGCTATCAATTCAGACTGGCCTGTGGAATTTGCAACATTTCCTTCGTTAACCAGTCAGCTGTGCAGAGAAGCAAACAGGAATGTGAGCTCGAGGCGGCGCATGGCTCCGCAGCACAGCTGCCTGATCCTGTGGAAGAGGCCGCATCCCCCAGCAAAGTATGGGGAGAGTACACGAGGAGCCTTGGGAGCGTTCTGCAGTATAGTGATCACGTCTTATTCATCCAGATGATGATCTCCATTACAGCCGTCCAGCTCCAATGTGTCAGACTGGGGAAAGTCGGGACAGTCAGCCAACACCAGAACAATCACTGGCAGAACTGAGTTACATTCCTCTCTGCTCATCCCTCTCTAATGTTGGGTTCCTCTAGGACAATACAGGAAGTCCTCAGTAATATCTGTCCATCCATCCATTCATCCATCCATTTTTAACCACGTATTCTGGTCAGGATCACTTAAAATGTGTTTGTATGTATTACAATTTACTTTGCCAGTTGATATCTGTGTGGACCCCTGTATACACAGGCACCTGGGAAGCAGGCCTCTTTTGCTGAGTTCCACAGATAATCCTCTTCACTTGCTGAGACTGCAGTGAAGATGTTTCCTTCCATTGCTCTGTAGATACCAGAGTCCTGTGCGCTTCAGGTGTGACGGGGTGGGGATTTAAACCACCCGACCTCACCAGAGTATCTGTTGTGAAATTCTTTACACAATGTACTTGATGAAACTGTCTGATCACGCAATAGATTGACATTTGCAGTCAACCGGCTGTCGTGTTTGTCTTGCATATTGAAACATCACACGTAGTTAAGAAGTCCAAGAAGTACATACTTTCTTTCACAGTTGCCTCTAACCCATGTCTTTCCTTCAAACGTCCATGTCAATACCCCTGTTAGAACACAACACATCAAGCTGAACAATGTTCATAACTTAAGCCACATACAAATAATCTCCTAGAAACACCACTATATTAATGTCAATAATGCATTTTTATCCATGCTCACCAAAATACCGATCAAAAAATCCCTGCCATTATTTTCATGCATGATCCTAAGCATGATGTGATAGTAACTCATATGTCATATTTGAATGTTTGCTTTGCTCAGTTTCACTTATATTTTCACTTTACACTGTCATTTGCTGCAAATGTTAGATACAGGCTAAGGTTTAACTACAGATCAAAAAAAGTCCTGTTGCAGAATGGTAAAATGCATATGCAGAGACTGAGGACCGATATTTATTCAGAACTATAGATGCAAAAACCTTATTAGTCTTAGAAAAAAGGGGGAAACATGTACCTTTGCTAGTCACTGGGGCTATACTGTTACATTTGTACCTTTTAAGGTACAGAAATGGACTCTCAGGAACATCCCAAAGGTATAAACAGCTTAATGTATCATGAATGGCACAGAAATGTTCCTCAGAGTCCATTTCTGTACCCTAAAAATACAATTACCTACAGCAAAGGGTATAATTAGCAGACCCTTGAGGGTACAGTGACGAGCAAAGATACACATTTTTACCATTTTTCTGAGTGAACCACCAGCTCATCCATGAGGTAGATTAATGCATCTTGTGTCCAAAAGAGTATATCGTTTGTGTTGGTTATTGGGTGCAAAAAGTGATTTGAAAATATCTGTACGTGTTGCGGGGCGTGGTTGCATGCTTCGATGTGTTTGCCCACCATTTCAACACCATCTGCCGGCCAAAACTTTATTACAAACGCATCCAGTGCCCGATTCGCCCAAGTGCAATTATGTACGGTTTGCGTCACAGAGATCAACGCATGCCTATACTCAAAACACCGAGGAGTGCCAGTGAGTTTCGCACGCATATTCACCGGCTGACAAGGGAAAATTGCTCTAATATGTTGCTTTAATCCAAAAGTGTATGTTAACTGATAACCAACAAACATAACACAGGGTGAGTTAATGATAATGGTCTGATGGTGAAGGCCAGTGCCATGGCTTTAACAGCATAACCGGTTAACGTAACCACAAATTCTGCTTTGAATGCGTTTAAATCATCTTACTCTGACTGGTAATACTTTCCTTGAGGGGGAACAAACGTCTTAGGTAATCAGTTACTATTCAAGAACAAATCATGAAGTAATATGGTTCCTGTATGAAGTACATGAACAGTCATGATTGATTAATGATGAACGAACATGGGATCAGTACATAACTACCACTTAGTTACTGGTACATTAATGCATTAAGCATGTACCCCTCAGCTATAGTGCTATCGAATAATTTTCAGCAGATGAAGCTGACCTGACCTGAAAGTCAGAATGGGACCACGATATAGAAGTCCATAAAAGTCAAGGCAAAAATCAAGCCTGTATGCGTTTTGTAGTGTTGTGTTTTTAATGCAATGGGCACATCTAGTGGTACGTTTTTGTAATGCAATCCTGGTGATTTACGGGTAGTAAAATCAAGCCTGAATTACTAGTCAAAACATGAAAGCTTTCTTACAGTTTGGCAAATAACTCACTAGTATATCTGATCTGTTAAACGCAACATTTAATTGGTCAGAAAGGAAAAATGCCAAATAAATATTTTAAAATTCAATAAACCCTTCAGCTTAACAGAGAAAAGCACATTATCAGTGAACTGCAAATCAATGAAATACACAATACTGGGCAAAACTTTTAGTCAAAGAAGATGTTTAAAGCTATTTATATGGGTAGTATATATATATATATAAGACTTTTGCACGGTACTGCAGTTCTGAGTAAAATTTTGAAAAGGTGTAAATAATATTAATGGTGGATAATAATATTGACTACACTTCTAGGGTCGTGTGGTGGGTGCAATCAGTGCAGGCTCCATACCTCCATACCAGGATGATAAATCTAAGTTCTCCTTA
>JAODJW010027481.1:0-18889 GCA_026777045.1 Hyperopisus bebe | reverse complement strand
CCTTTCTTCTTAACTAACTAACCTCCCTGCCCCCCAGTCCCTAGTTTAAACGTGATTGCAAAGTTTGGAAAAAAATCAGCCAAATAATTTTTGAGTTATCATACTGCCAAGGTCACCTGTATAAGCTGGCTATCTGTTTCCTATAACTATGTGGCGCTACCTCAATTTAAGTGAAATTGTCTCAACATTTGATCAGGTACAGATCTTCAACCTTATAGCATTTATGTAAAGGTTTAAAAGATTCTTCTTCATTGATTAAAGCATCACCGCTGCATTATTCCAGAAAAATCCAGAGAACGTGAGAAAACGGACTGTTATTTCTGTTTCTTTTCAGGGCTTTTATTTTGAAAAGTTGACAGCGGAAACGGAACAATGTTGTATGGGCGGAAGCTTGTCTTTACAGTGTTAACGATATTGTTCGTGTATTTTAAGTAAATTTATTTTTGAGCTTGCTGAAAACGATGGACTTCAGACAGCTAGAGCTAAACCCAAGGATTGTAAGTGCGGCCAAGAAAGGTATTTTTCATGCATTTGGCTCGTACCACCAATATTTGAGCTCTGATTTTATTTGTGCATATCATTGCATCTTAATGCTAATTACTGAGCTCTGTTTTCTTCCTTCAGCGAACTTGAGATCAGCGCGAGACATCTTGGGTCTGTCGGGTCCAGATCTGCAGCGCCTGACTCGACTCTCCGTGTCCGACGTGCAGCGTTTGCAAGCCGCTGTCGCTGTCGCCTACCGAAGGTCGCCGCCGGTTACTGGTACTTCCCAAAGTTTTTACAGAACTCGCTGATATGACGTACATAACTCACAGTCGTGCTTATCCGCTTGTATAATTAGGCATTTAACGGGAAGTATTAAAAGTTAACGTATGTAATGCAGCACTGCAGCTGTATCGAGGAGAGTGTCCGGCTCTGGAGCTTCGTCACCGGCTGAGTTTGGGATGCCCGACTCTAGACCGTCTGATGCGCGGAGGAATCCCGCTGAGCGGCATCACGGAGCTGGCAGGGGAAAGCGGCGCTGGGAAGACGCAGATCGGCCTGCAGCTATGCCTAACTGTGCAGTACCCTCAGGTGCATGGGGGACTGGGTTCGGGTAAGGTTACTGAAGTGGAGAGTATCATCAGTCAGCACCATAGCTGTAAAAGAAGATGACTTCTAACCAGATGAAGTTGTATCAGCATTTAAAGTATTTGACCTGAATTTGTTGTTTGAAGTGGCTCAGTGGATAGTTCAATTGCCATACATCTCCAGCACTGGGTTTGGATGTTTTCCCCAATTTCATGTTGGTATTCTAATGGGGTGCTTAGACTTATGGAAAATCAATTCAATTTGACCATACTTTGAAAAATAGAGCTTTCCAATGAGCTGTATTTGAGCCGTGCTGCTGTAGTGATTAAAAAAGCTCCAGCACATAAGAAAGCACTCTTTGCGTTATATCGCAAAAGGAAGTTTTTTTTTTTCTTTTCAAAAATCTTTTCAGAACTCTGGAAGGTATGTGAAATTCATATGGCAAATTTCATCCAAATCAAAAATGGCAATGCAAAAACTTTTTAAAATTTAAGTTAAAATGGAATCACATTTGACCAATAAAATATCGTGAATCCTGAATCTTGTACATTATTTCAACTGTATCACCATCTTTAAATGTCACCATTATGTCATCTGGCATATCTAATTGAATTTAAATACATTTGTGTGCTTGCACCACAGGAGCTGTTTACATCTGCACAGAAGATACCTTTCCCATCAAGCGGCTCCGCCAGCTCATTACCCAGCAACCTCGGCTCAGGCCAGATTTGCCAACAGACCTTCTGCATGGCCTTTGCTTCAGTGACAACATCTATATTGAACATGCTGCAGACCTGGTGAGGCAGCAGCAGCCTCTGTGTGTGTCATTCAGGCCTTGTGAGTTGTTTGCTGAAGATCGTGTTACACTATTACTAGCATGTTTTATATTGCCTAGAATTTTATTTATAATATATACAACAAGGAGCTGGCATAGTTTGAAGGTTCAATTCTGTATTGTTATGCCATGGCTTGGGAAATAATTTTTCTTATTGGTCTTAAGATGTCACATGGGTGATTATTTTTGTGTAACCGCACACATAGTCCCCACAGTCTAACAACAGTTTTATGTTAATGCATTTTAATGATTTATTGAACATGTTAATATAAAAGCCTGTGTGACTTTTTACTTAGAAATAAGCAGTCATTCTGATCAGCAAAATTTTCCTTGGTTTTCAAAATACAATACCCTGCCCATCCTGATCCTTATAGGGACCATATTTTTACGAGCACACTGGAATGCTAATTGAAGTAATTTTCTTCTTAAAAATGAACTGTGACATTTATTTTATTGTAATTCATTAGCTGTGGTATAAGTAGGACAAATGACTTTGAGGTGTAGGGTTAAAACAAATATAATTACTGTAACTTCAACTTAGTTGGCACGTTACACCAAGTTGTTGATTTTTTTCATACACCTCGTGGTTTATCCCTTACATTCTGTACATGACAGTACGACGAGATTGGGATAGCAACTAACTGAGCAGTGCAAACAAAACGCAAGACATATAATATAAACAACATGCAAAAGCTACGAAGAAGTCAATAAATATGTGCAAAGTACAAATAGGTAAGATGTAGTGGTTCAGTACATGGGCGGTGTGAATCCTTAGTGAGAGTTTTTTAGTGCCTGGTTCAGCCTGGTTACTGCACTGGGATAAAAACTGTTCCCAAGTCTGGCAGTATGTGGTCTGACTGCCCTGTACCGTCTACCACAGGGGTGGTGGTACTTTTTGCAATTTAAACTCTGACACATTTATTAAACATAAGAATATACCAAATTTATACAGATCAATAACTTTTGGCATCACAATATTCCTCTCATTAATATATTAGGCACACTCCTAATCTGCTTACCAGATTTTCTGTAAGTAAACGTCCATATAGTACTGAAAAGTCAGCGTCCAGACAAATGTTTCACCCATCATCTAAAGCCCTGTTGATTATTGTACATGCGCCATATAATCGCAGTTACATTGCAACATGTTCATGATAGCCCTAAGTGTGTGTTTTTGGCCATCAGCTAATAATAAAGCAGTGGTTCTCAACTCCAGTCCTGGGGATCCACTATTATTGGCTGATTACACCAAGGTCATCCCAAAAACCCACACCCACACTGCCCCTCCATGGAGCAGGTTCCCCACCTCTGTTCTACCAGATGTTAAAGGTAGTGGGCACCACTTTTGCCTCATATGTCCAGCCATCCATTTTCCAAACTGCTTATCCTTTTTGGGTCGCATGGGGACCGGAGCCTATTCTGGAAGCTATGGACACGAGGCAGGGAACAACCCAGGACAGGGGGCCAGCCCATCGCAAGGCACACTCACACATCATTCTTGCCTCAGACATTCAGGGTAATTTGATTCCCTATGCTTGTGGACTTCGCCATTTTGCTCCAGAATTCCAGTTCCCTCATGCAGTCCAAAGGGACCAGTCAGGATTCTCTAATTTGTGATTGTTGGTGATCTGGGTGTGCATCTCATCCAGGGTGTCCCCAAACCTAAAAAAATCAGTAGTGACATCTGTGTTCCACCAGGGGGTGTTGCAGACTTGCCTTTCCCAGCGTGTACCTATCCTACTGGCTCGTGGACTGGCACGGCTGGTGGTCCTGGATTCAGTTGCTGCTCTCTTCCGCTGTGAGTTTACGGCAGAGGAGTCTTCAGAGAGGGCCCGCCATCTAGTGGCCTTAGCCAGTACTCTCCAGCGCTTGAGTCACTCCTTCAATGCACCAGTACTCTGCATTAACCAGGTAGTGGAAGAGATACTCATTAATGCTCTTTAATATGCCTGCTAAGTACATGCTGTAAACCAGGAGTCTCCAACTCCGGTCCTAGAGAACTACTGTCCAGTAGGTTTTTTTAGTAGATATTTCATCCTACCTGGCTTTTGATGAGCAACACCTGTTCTGATGCAAATACCTGGAATAGGTGTGGCTCATCAGAAGCCACGTAGAATAGAAAATCTCCTGCACAGCAGCTCTCCAAGACCGGAGTTAGAGACCCCTTCTGTAAATGCTTTATGAGTTAATGTGTTGCTGGTGCTTTTGCTTTTCTTTTAAGCTAATGTTTATTGCTCTGTACCCAGGTGACAGATGTTGTAGAGCATTGTGATGCATCTCAGTTGCGTTGTGGGTGAGTGTGACTGCCCGGTCATAATGTACAAAGAGACAGCCACAACTGTCTGTTGTGGGTGGTTTTTAAAATTTAATCAGACAAGATTTCTGAGCATGTGTATTGACCTTTGCCTGTTTGGATGGTTCAGCTGGATGTTTTCTGTACCCCTAGGCTGGTGGAGTCCCGTGTACTACCTGCCCTAGGCATGGCCTGGGCAAACCAGCTGCTGGTGCGGCTGATGATGAGACGGCTGGGGGGTGTCCCCAGCCTAGGGGCAGTGATTGGTGCCCCCCGGAGACTGGAGGTGGTGTATGCACCACACCTCCCACGGGCATCCTGCCTCTGCCACGTTGGTGAGGAGGGTGTGAGAGGAGACCTCTCTCCAGACTCCGCCCACACCGTGTCATCTCACATGGACCTGTGAGGAAAAACAGAGGTGCAAAGTCATCAGTGAGGCTCCTCTCAATGACTGCCAGCAGTCTTAACACTCCAGCTAACTGAGGGTTCGACTCCTCCAGTAACTCACCAGGTGGAATCAGTGGAGGGGGCACTGTGGTCATTTCTCCTGGGAATACAGACCACAAGATGGAGAGAGCCCAACAGGGAGTGCTAGTGAGACTGCCTAGAAGACAGAGTAAGAAATGTTGATATTTCTTGCATCAACTAAAGTGCACTTTTTCTGATATAAATATAAATATTTTCACGAGTCTGAATAAAATAATGATGCACACAGCACCTTTGGGCCCACAGTCCCAGCATCCAACAGGACCGGATGGAACTGGAAGACCAAGATGAAGAATTGCACCCTCAAGCTCCTGCTGCGTGGCTGGATTTTCTTTTAAAAATGTAAAATATCTTGTGCCACAATGCACTTTTAAATATTGCGTTTTAATCCCAGGTTATAATAAAAAGCTACTTTAAGAGGTGTTACTCTACAGGTTTCTGCAGAAGTCTGTAGCACTTTATTGACAGTTTAACTTCAAACTTAAGGTTAAAATTCAAAAGAATAAGGCAACAGGATTTTTTTCTGTATGTAAATGTCTTTAGGAGGTTAACAGTGAAATACTCCCAAAATGAGACCTACAAGTAATGAGATTTGATGATGTACAGTTAGTCCCCCTGTTATGAACAAGATCCGTTCCCTAAATCTGTCTTTAATCCGGAAAAATAATAATACAGTACATAAATATTATGATTATGGTGATAATAATAATAGTAATAATACTAATAATATAATAATTATTAATTATTAGTAATCAGGACATTTCTGGCCAATCCCGACAGCCACTCATTTTGAAAACTGACACCAATATTGATTGTTTGGGAGGTTCTGCTTAAATAAATTTAAAGGAACACTCTACCCAAATAAAAAATAATAATAAATTGCATTCCAAAAATATGAAAAAGTAAATATGTACTGTATACCTCATATCTTTGTAAAAAAAAAAATAAATAACATTTGTGACAGAGAAGGGGTGATCGAGTGTGATAAACTCCATAAATTTCCTAGTAATATCTTTTGATTTCACACAGTCTGCACTGAATTTTCTTTTATTATCAATTGCAGTACTGATGGACTAGTGTTATGAGGCAGTACTGCAGCCTTCTTTATTGGAACGGATTTGTTTTTTAAGGACGACTCTATTCGCTCTCACCTTAAGCTGAGCAATCAGATTTGTTGTGTTGAAATGTTGTGTTTTAGTAAATCCTTCTCATGAAATTTTAGCAGAGCAATGTTTGCAAAATGCATATCTAATGTTGTTTTTGCTAACATTAATTCCACACAGCAGAAATGTTTTTAACTGTTTAGTATGCGGGTGTGCAAAGCAATATGGGTCACCTTTTTAAAGGGAATTATAATTGGTCAATAAAATCAGTGCATATCTAGTAATAATAAAAGTAACTACATACGGTATTGTATTGTACCTTGAGCTGACATTTCACTGAAGCTGCACAATGTTTTCACGAACGTCACAAAATGATACATGCGTTCTTTATTAGCCATTGTATTTAAACTGAATTTTTAATCTAATAGACTTTATAGCAGTCCTTTCATAAGTGCGAGTTGTCCATGACTCAGCTGTTCATAACCCAGGGACTGACTGTATTCCTGTTGCATGTTTTTGTCCTGTGCTGCATCTCCAGCAAAATGCCTGTGTGTGTCAGTGATGATGGTGCCATCATAAGGTGCCATCGTACCAACAAGTCACTTTGCCAAATTTCTGCCCTGATAACACACCATTAATACCCAAATTGAATGGCAGCAAATCCCACTAACAATCTTCCAGCATTTATTGGAAAGCTTTCCCAGAAAATCAGAGACTATTATAGGAACAATGGTCAGGCCAACATAACTTGAATACCCTTGGTTGTAGAATGAAATTCTGGAAAAGCTGCTGTCCAAATAAATTTGGCTATATAGTATATTTCTCACTGCAGGAAACAGGGTTGGGGCCATTCCGGAATGCATTTGTCAATTCCAATCCAAATCAGGACGGGGAACTGGAGTTGGAATTTAAATCTCCCTGAAATTTGAATTCAATTCCAATTCTGTTCTCCATAGTTTTTTTCCCCAATCCCAGCTCCAGTTGCATTTCCTGATTTGGATTGGAATTGACAAATGCATTCCGGAATGGCCCCAACCCTGGCAGGAAAACATGACCGCTCTCAGCAGCCTGTCAGCCAGCCTAGGAACCTGGCTGCTAATCAATGCCATCCCCATTTTGGGTAAATGATGCCTGTCTTGGCCCCTGCCACTTGTGCAAGCCCCCATTTTAAAAAGACAGTAATTTTGTTTGGCTTATGTCCTGAAATTGGGATCTGGCTTTTATTAGGGTAATGGGCATTACTGCTGGCAACGAGCAACCAGGTCAGACACAGGGAAACTAATCAAGGTGAACAACAGTTGGGAACAACCAATCAGAGAAGAACCAATCTATTTCCAGAAGGGCCATAGCCATGGAGTCAGCAATGGGGGGGGACCAAGGCTGTAATTATACTATATACTGAGGGGACATTGGGTGGGATGTGTCCCCCCCAGTATATATTAAGTATGGCCTTGATTACCAGGGAAACAGGTAAAACAAACCTTGGCACTGAAACTTTTGCAGCTGTTGCTTTTTTAAAAAAAAAATCAATGAGCTGTCCTGCATTTATTAAAGTGAATTAACAAGACAATAAGGCAGCTAGCTAACACTCAAGTAACTCTGCATCGCATAGAAAGTCTGGAGCGGTGGTCAGCTAATGGCAGTTAGCATTTTGTTAAAATATTCAATGTCTAAATTACAGCTTGAGCTGTAAAATTGGATGTTTCTTGCCATTTTAAGCATTAAATGGGGAAAATTACTAATTTTGGGTTTACTCTTGACAACTTACCAGTGTAAAAAGACATAAGGAGGTGCTCCTTGTCTTTGCTCTATTGCTACCGAGAGTCTGCCATTTTTGTTGAATATTTCTGAATCTCCAAGTCAGTCACATGATTGGCTGCTAGCATTCTGATTGGAAGATCTCAGAAAGTTGCGCAGTGAGATCAAAATTGTCCAGTTGGAAATCAGTGTCCAAGCAACATTGCCAGGTGACATGACTCAAAAAGTTGTCCCACATATCACCGTTACTGACAGTGGACAGTATAAGACTTACCAGGTCAGTCATCAGGAAAAACTTTCACAAGAGCAAGAAGGCTAAACTGTTCATACTCAAATGGGTAACTGAAGACCAGATATTTACAGTACTGTTTAGGTTCAGGTAAGTTTTTATCCTGCTCCTAGATCTCTTTAGGGTGTACTAGATCTCCCAGAGCAGTACCGGTCACTATGGTGTCCCCCATCTGAGGTAAACTGAAATTGACTGAAAAGTTGGTGCCCCATACGAAATTGGCTGCCTGTCCCAGAGTGTACATGGCTCCCACCCTTAGCCCTATGCTCACTTTCTGTCTCTCTCTGTCACCTATAGGATTGACGGGCCTGTCCCAGTGTTTACATGTCTTCCCCCCTCATCCCCTGCTGACATGCTCTTTGCTCACTTCCTGTGTCTCAGTTGGTCATTATGTGTGTTTCATGTGATGGGAACCTTGTGTAGGTTGTGCTTTCAGGATCCAGGCCCCCTACCATCTTACTCTGTATAGGCAGGTAAAAGATGAATAGATAATTGGTCAAAAGTGCAGTTGGGGCATGCATAACCTGGCAGATTCAAAGGGACCTCTGCAGGGAATTTCAGCTGTCCCCCTTTAAATGGATTTTAACTTGCATTAATGCAGCAATGACATAGCACCTCAAAATGAGACATACATAGTAAATCTGGTAATACCAAGCACGGCCATTTCCCTCACATAATAATGAAAAGTTTGGACACATCAAGCTTACAAAGGAGAGTGATAGAGTGTTGCATCACAACCTGTCCACCTGACCTAAACACAGTAGAAATGGTTTTGGAGGAGTTTGTCCAGAGAATTAAGGAAAATTGGCCAATGAGTGTTAAGCATATATGTGGGACCTCCTTCGGGACAGCTGGAAAAGCATCCCAGGCCACCTCATGAAACTGGCGTAGTCCAGCCTGTCCCTGGAAGACTTGGGGTTAAGGGTCTGCTCAAGGGCCCAATGGTGGATAACTCTGCTGACCTAGGGATTTGAACCAGTAACCTTCTGAGTCCCAACCCACAGAGCTGCCCTATCCACCAAATGTTTTTTTTTTGGTCAGTGCATAATTCCATATATGTTATTTTGTAAGTTTGATGTCTTTATGTGTATTCTAAAATTTAGAAAATACTACAAATATACCTTTATATGTATGGGTCATTGTGTCCAAACTTTTGATTGACTCTCAATCAGCGCATTTGTCCTTGCCACCCAGATTGATCTGTACCTTGTGCTGCCTGGGACAGGCACCTGACCTACTGTGAGCCTGACCTAGACATGTGGATGGATATGGGTATTGATTTATTGAAATTATGTCAAAAGTGGGTGCTTTTTAAAGATCATACTTGAACATTTGATGTGCAGTAAATTTGTTCTGTAACATAGTACTTTATCCTACTCTATCCATCCATCCATCCATTTTCCAACCCGCTTATCCTACTGGGTCGTGGGGGGTCCGGGGCCTATCCCGGAAGCAACGGGCACGAGGCATGGAACAACCCTGGACGGGGGGCCAGCCCATCACAGGGCACACGCTCACACCATTCACTCACAATTGTACTCTATAAAATTTTAATTAAAGTGCTTAATTTAATTTAGTTACACCAATCTTTGTACATTGTATTGTTCTGTGTGTTGTGCAGTCGTAATGTAAGCAATTTCCTTTGGGATTAATAAAGTTTTCTGATTCTGACATTGTTGGTCAGGCTGTAAGTTTAAACCACACTTGTTATTGCACCGCATTAATAATGCATGTATATGCAAATGATTCTCTGTAAAATTAAAAATAGCAGGAATTGTAGAACTTCAGTCCTGATCTTGTGCAACTTCTCGAGAAATGCGCCTCATTTCATGTTGCAGAGCTGGCCTGAATTCTCTCAATGGAAGGTGTGTGAGCTATAGACTTGAAGGACTGAAAGCCTCCGTTTTGTACCATCATTGTTGTTCCTCTCTGAAGTCAACAGATGGCACCAAATACCAAGCCTGTCCACAGAGCTCTTTATCAGTGATGCTCTAGTACATTGAACTGAATGCTCACAAAGTCCAGTGTGAGAAAGGAACTGGAGAACTTAGACCCCTGGACTTCAGTGAAAGAGGTTTGCTTCCTCCTGTGAGGCCACCCAAGAGGGATCATGTCTTCATGCTGAGTAGCCATGTCCATCAGTTTAGGGCTGAGACCCTCAGTTATCCTACTGCTTGTATGAGTAATACAGTTCACAATCCTGTCTAAATGAAAGCTAGCTAAATGGAAAGTAACAGGAAGCCAGATGTGTACTCTCTACTAACTTCAGCTCCCATGCACTTGTGCACAGTAGTGCTTCAAATGTACCTCCCCATAAAAGTGGGCAGTGAAACTAGGTCACATCTTATGCTGGCCCTCCCAGTGCTGCCACATGGGTACATCTGATAAGTGAACTCACAGGCATGCTGGGAATGAGGTGCCAGTCAATCATTGATCAGTGTGACCTGCAGGCAAGCTGCATGGATGCATTGTCATCCACCAGGACAACTCAAGTGAAAAAAACCCAAGCTACTATAGGGTTTTTGCAGATTTGTGGATCTCTGTGTCCCAGGGTGAGTGACTAGCAGTGTGATCCTGGACTTATGTTATGAGATTGGTGAACATATTTGAGATGCAAAACTTTGCTGACACTAGCACTTCCTGAGTACAAGTATGACAACTAATAATTCTATGACAAAAAAAACTGTTTCAACACCTTAAAAAGTCCTTATTAGTTATATACAATAACGTGGACTGGTGCAAATCACAACAGTATCAGTCCTGGAAGAAAGTTAAAGGACATAAAATCAAGTTTCATTACCCAGGACTGATATAAATTACAAGGTATTTTGGATAGAAATACACAATTTTTCAGTTCTAAATATGTGTAGCACACTACCAAATTTATGTAAACACTTTAGAATTCAGCATCTGTTGATTACATACCATAAATTCAGGGTGAGGACATTGTATGTCAATATCAATGGGTCACATATTCTGAAACTTTTAATCATGCTCCCTAGATATCGATAGCTATGGATGATATCCCTTAGATATCAGTATCAGTAACTCACATATCCCAAGTATCGACAGTATGGGGTTATTTGCCTTTGACATCACCTGATGGTGATGTGCTGCAAATTCCTGCTGCACTGTTGTAAACCTTACTTGCCTTTCAGCTAAGTATTTTTGGGGAAAAAACAGAAAGATACATGGATATACTATAAAGATACACAGTCTGCTGAAGGGTCCTTAAAGCTCTCCCTGCTTTGCTCAGTCCTGTCTCCATGGCAACTGTCACATGGGCTCACTGCCCCATTTTCCACCAATCCACTTACAGCTCAATCACGGAGAAACCGGTCTACATCACCAGCTCCTTCCCTGCTCCCCCCTCCAGCGTATCCATTCAGTGGCTCAGCACTGCAGTGAAAACAGCAGTTACATAACACCTCTGTGTCAAAGAGCCTGCTTACGTGTTGCCTGAATGACATACAGTTATGTTCAAAGGAAATGTTTTGTGTGGGTGTCGTGCAGTTTTTCTGCCCCTCTTTGTGACACATACGCACGCTTATGCTAGGTTGCATGTTCCTATGGTTGCACTTTACATAACTGCGTTCTTGGTGCTGGTATGCCGTCTGCACATGCGTGGCTACAAGTGCTGCAGCCAGTTGAATATGTACAGCTGACCTAGATCAGATGCCCCCAACAGCCAAGACGGAGGGGGCAGGTGTCATGGACACATGGAGTGGAGATACAGGTAAAGGCTTAACCTTTAAGAGCAGATCGTTAGGTAGAGCTTTTATAAATGGGGCTGGCAGCAGAGGACAACTCTTACAAACATGGCTGCCACCTGTTTTATGGAGCTTAGGTCCTGTGGTATATAGGGATGACCACCCCCCAACACCACCACCATAGATGGCCAGCTAAGTAAGCAGCAGCAGCCATGAATTTCAAGGGGCTCCGACAAATTTTGAGAGAGGTTCAAACTTGTTATTTAAGTACTTGGCTACGTGCCTGAGCAGCAGATTGAACAAAATGTTACATACCAGGAGATGTGAGGGCTTTCAGTTGTACTGGGTTCCACCCTCGGGGGCATCCAGTGACAGAGGTTAGCGCTCCAGTCCCACCCAATCGCTCATCTTCTATAGGCTTGCACAGCCAATCAAACTGCTTCATTTAGCAGCCTTGTCTAAGTGGATGTTCACTTTTTACATGGCTCAGAACATGCCCCACTATGAGCTTATAAACAGCAGCAGGCCACAGCTGGTCAGTAACCACAGCAACAGGGACGACAGCTGCTCCAGCTGGCATCCAGCACCACAGTCTTGTCCAGTTTCTTGAAATCCAGTAGACCGTGATACTGACAGTGTACAGTATGAGTGTATGTAGCACATTACATTGAAGTCACATGATGAAATGTACTCCAAACTGACATAAATGGTGCTGCATTTTCTGACTGACAACTGTAACACTCACATGCCTGTCAATATAGAGGCAAATGGAGGTCACAGAGTGATGTCACATTAGGTGGATGTTTTGTGCCTGTTGTACATACATACCACCAGAGGTGGCACTGTGAGCTTGACAGAGGGTGAGGCCATACAGCTTGAGACCAGCATAGTGTTGCCTAGAGCTTCCCAAAGCCCTGCTCTTAATGTTAGCATGGTGACATGCTCCCAAAATATATTGGCGTGCGGTGTAAGCTCGCTGGTGCATGATCAGTGGTGACGCTCAATGATGTGTGTTGATGCGGAGAAGACTAGAGTAATGTAGAGCATGCCGATGCTCAGACATTCATTTAACAGCAGTGGACATACAGCAGCGATGGCAGGCTGATGGAAGAGTATGGGATAGTCTTCCTGCTAGTGTAGTGCAAGCTAAAATCCGGGGTTCTTTTACATCAGAGCTAGATAAGATTTTAACAACTCTGAGCTATTTACTTCATACGCATAGTACAAAACCATATGAGGTTTGCCTGATGATGCAAATCTGCTGATGCTGGATTTTTTCCCAGACAGCTGATTCCTTAGCCCTGCAAACATCCCATACTAGCATTTCTTGCCAGTCAGAAGCTCCTCCGGCTGCAGCATTCAGCTCAGACACAAAAGGCGTCTCTCTGCCTCATGGCTGGTTAGACCCATTGTACCCTGCCCGCATCAGGATGCAGTCTCAATCCACAGGCAGAAAGCAGAGCTGCAAAATGGCAGCCGCAGAGAGTTGACTGCCACGTCAGCCTGCCACATTACGCGTTCTTATAGCTCAGGATCAGATGGGGAGGGGGAGCAGCTATGCAATTCAGAACAGCCCCATTGTATCTCCATGCACACACGCTTGCTCACATTGGGAAAAAAAAACTTCCAAAATGTTTTGGAAGAATATTTAATGAGCTAGGGGCACTGTGGGAAGTCTTTGTTTCTATGGAAACAGATGGCAGAGCTGGTCAGAGCCTCAGTGTCAGACCCAGAGAAAATGTGTGTGTGTCTGCGATGGTGTTTGTGTCTGTCACTCTTTGAGATGTGAATGGTGAACAGGTACCCCCTGGCGTTCACCCCCACTTTTATCTAGATCGACTTCCACTTCAATAGCCACATTTACAAGACATTCTTTTGACTTGTGTTTTGAGTTAGTTTACTATTTCTGCCCATGTCATTTTTGATTATATTTCATTTTTATCTGTAATGATTGCCTTTTGTTTATCATTCCTCTTTAAAGCATCCTTGAGTTGGTGAAAGGCACTATATAAATTATACTTGTTTCTGTTACTGATATCACTTAATATAACTCAAGGGACACAGTGGGCTCCTGTTATCAAGTGAAATAATGATAATCTCCAGTTTAACATGCTGTACTTCTTCTATTACTATCTAATAATATGCCTGTCAATTAGTAATCCATTGATCTACAATAACCATTTTTTCAGGTCAGGGCACAAAGAAGACACACACACACTCACACACACACACACACACACACACAGTTAAACAACAGGCACATTAGGGGCAGCTTTTTACTTAACAGCACGTCTTCTTTAGCTTCAAGAGAAAATGAGAGCATCCTGAGGAATGCTCCACAAACTCCACACAGAGATCTGCACTGTCAGAAAAAAACTGGATCTTTGAGTGTACCATTACTTGTCACTGGGGCTGTACCCTCAAGGGTCTACCAGGTGTATCCTAGCTGTAGGTAAATGTAACTTTTAAGGTACAGACATGGACTCTGATGAACATTTTTATAGCATAGTGGGTACATTAATGTTGTTTGTACCTTGGAGAACAAAACTGTAATATGACTGGACTCTTTTTTTTCAAAGTGCAGAGGGTTCACATCCCCAGCACTGGAGGTATAAGGCCACTGTACTACCTGCAGAATTTATTTTTTGTTTGCTGCAGAAGGTCTCTAAATATTTCAGTTTGTGCAGTGTACTGTCCTGAAATAATGTACTCCTTGGACAAACTGAACTGGAAAGCAGTTAATAGTTCTGTTAGCCACTAAGCATGGAGGAAGGTGTGTTAGAATGTGCTGTTTGCATTTTTGGAGTACATATATTGTTCTGTACCGCACTCTGATTCTTCACCACCATAGAGTAAATGCTACAATCAAACCTGTAACCAGAGGGGTCATATCATGTGGCAGTAAATGATCCTCCTGCAAAACCCAGAAGCTTAACAGTGAAGCTCCGTGAGTGAACGGTGTACTAGAGACATAAATAATAAAGTGTTTTTGGCTGAGTGGCCCCGACACTAAGACCATGTTTGTGGAGCAGTGGTGATGGTGGGCAGGATGGATGGGGCAGCAAAAACACTCTGATGTAAAATAACTGAGCCCAACGGATCTCCACGGAGGAAGTGATAATAACAGTCTGACCGGGCCTCCTCCTGACTGGCTCATCCGGGCCCATCCAAGCAGGGAGTCAGAACAGCCAGACTGCATTACACTGCATAATTTAGCCCCCAGGCTACAAGCCCTGCCAGCACCCCCTGAAGTGTGGTCTCAAGTCCTGCCTATTCTGAAGCGTGTCCAATAGTGTACCATGTGCTGCTACTCAGTCCGGTTCCACATCCCACAACAATAGCTGCAAACACTCCCTAATCACCCTACAGATTGCATACACATTGCTGTGCAGTAGATAAACAATCCAGCCTTTGATCTGGGGTAGCAGCTTCTTTTTTGTGTCATAGTGGAGTGTGTTGTGCATATGAGTGCAACATTTGAAGGGTTCAGTTCATTGGTCTAGAGGGGGCCTGCCTCACACTGCAGGATCAAACAGTCATCTGCATTGTTTAACACTCATGAAGCGTGAAAGGCACTTTCTGGAACGTGCCCCATATTCTGCTACACAGTGGGAATAATATTAAATCTTTACCACAATACTACTGACTTATGAATGGTATATATTAAAAGCATCCACCTTAAATCCTGTCACCTACTATAACCCAGCTAGGTTCCCTATGGCAGGGAGCCTCGGAGTTTGTTATAGATCAAGACTGGCACCCAAGCCCCACGGCAGAAGCTTTGCAGACAGAGAGGCAGTAAAGGCCACCAACTGCCATTAGTGAAGATTAATGCAGAATCATAATGCTTTTGTCAGTTATGGACAGGAACACACATTCAAATCAATTCTCAACATAACCAAAATCAGTGTGATTTTTTTAGGTAAACCAGAGCAAACCTTGGTCATGGCCACTCTAGCCAATTTTTTTTTGCTTTTCTTTCTAGACAGTCCAAAGGCGACCACTGTATGAGTTCCAGCAGCAGTTCCTAACAAAGTGTCACTAGGGACAACTTAAGGGTAGTAAGTGGTTCAGCAGGCTAAGACTCTGTGCTTGTGATCAGAAGATCACCACTTGGAGCTTTGGCAGAACAGTCACATGTGCGCGGACCCCTGAGTAAGGCCCTTAACGCCCAGCTACAGGGGCGCTGCACACTGGCTGACACTCTGCTGTGATCCTCAAACTTGTTGTCACCTGCATGTGTGCCTCATGGAGCTCAGGATGGAGCAGGTGAAGGAAAGCATTTCCATGTACCTAAACTTGTGTAAATAAAAGATTCTTTAATATTATTTGACCAAACGTAGCTACTGGCTAAAGGCAGGCTTCTGTGCCAAATGCAAAGAGCCGAACGCATTAAGAGCACAGGTCTTGGGGATCAGTGGCAGAGAAACAGGAGGACTGCAACAGATTGGCAGCAATGCAGAGGAGGAAATTAAACCTTTACATGTGCTAGAACAACACATACCATGGAAGACTGGGAGGACTGGTTTCCATCATTTAGTGCATATCATGTTCACCTCACATGTGAAAGGTCCTTGGTTTGAAACTGAGTGCAAATATACTTGCTTTGTGGTAGTGTGTGGCTCTGTGGGGTATGATTCTGTGGCTATGATTGAAGGTCCCGCTTCAAATCCTGTATTAACTGAAGTGATTTCACTGTTGAGCCCTTAACCTTAATTGGTCCTGGGAGCTGCTCACCTTGCTTTCTCAAAAGTCTGTCATGAACAAAAGCATCGGTTAAATAAATCAAATGTAAAGGAATCTTTTGCTCTCAAGGCATCAAAGTCTGACATTTCTTAATAGAGATGAGGTGACCTTGTCTCAAATATACTTTTGAACTAAGTGCACACAGGGAGGGGAAGTTAAGATAAATCCAAGGGCCTTTGAGTGACAGGAGCCCCAACATTTGGAACATATCTATATTGGAGGCCCAATATATTGTGCTTTCATGGGGCCGAAGATCTCTAAAGGCACCACTATGCACACACTAATGCCCTCTGATAGATCTCGACACAGTGTTGATGCCAACACATGATGGACTACACCACCATCCCATTACCCATAGCTCCGCTTATCTCCTCCCACCTGGGTTATTGTTACTCATAACGCCTCCTCTCTCCTTCAAGCTATCTGGCTGTTACCTGGGAAAAACAAATCACAAGCTGTAACTCCAAAAACAGCCACAGCAGTCCATCAGAGGGCTTGTTTCCTTAAACCAATCTTGTCCTTTTCAATAGGAATTCATATTGTCTCCCTTACAATTCCCCAAGGCATATGGTACAAATCATGGTTTAAAATAAAGAGACAGGATCAGATAACCTGGTCACCATGGTAATGACAGCCCTCAAATTCCATCCCTCTTGCCCTAGTCCCAGTTCAAAGAATCCCAAGTGATCCAAAACCATTTACCAGCACATAAGACTTTTTCGTGACATTTACATATTTGAAATATGAGAGGGAGAGAGTCTAAATGTATAACTGCCTATGTAAGTGTGTGTGTGTGTGTGTGTTTGTGTGGTGAGGAGACACTTCTCCATGGTAATCTGTCAAGTGAAAAGTGGGGCACCTTCTTGGAATCATTGAAGAGGGGGAATAAGGTACGGATGAGTGGAGTTTGGCATGGTGGGTCACCAAGAGCCATATTCGCTCTCTAGTGTCCTTTGTGACATTGTAAGCTGTTATCTGCAGGAAAACCCAACCCACAGACATAGAAGGTGTGACACATCAATTGTTTAGCTGTTAGATACACAGCTGAATGAATGCAGAAAACACTGGGTGAGATTCCCTCTGTCCCATCAGTTTACATGCCTACAGGGTGGAGATTGTTTTATGTGTGAGCAAGCCACCTGAATATCTGGTTTCAAAAATAGCACTTCAGGGGCCACTTTATATGAAGGGATCATACAGTAATAGGACAAATAATAATAATAATAATACTGCATGGGAAATCTGACTTTTAGTAACAGGGACTTAACGCGTCAGAAACAGTCACACTAAGTTAGACATGTGACTTTTTATATACGGGGATCAACATGTCATGGACTCTGAGCTTACTGTGCAAACTCCAACTGAACAGTGACAGCCCAGTACAATCAGTCACATGTGGTCTTACCATATCCAGCTGAGCAGCTGGCCAAAACACACATACAGTGGGGGAAATAAATATTGATGGCATCAAGATTCTTTTAAGTTAATATATTTCCAAAGAGGCTACTCACATGAAATTTTCACCAGATATTGGCATTAACTCAAGAAATCCACAAATGTTCTGAAATCAAATGAGTTTCCTTTGCTGTATGTTTTGTATCGTTGTTCTGCTGGAAGGTCCACCTACATGTCATCCTCGTCATCCTGGCGGATGGCAGCAGATTCAATTCAAGAATCTCTCAGTACATGGCCCCATTCATTGTTCCTTCAATTATATGATGTCTGCCAGTACCATGAGATGAGATGACTATAGTCCCAGCTGTTTAATCTAGGTGCCTGTGATGAAGAGGGAGAATGGGACAGGTGGCCTCAGTCATCCCAGAGCAAAGTGTTTCTCAACTTCACAAACAGCCCATCCTAGCTGTGGTCAACCTCCCAAGTAATGAGTCTTACATAACAATTGGCAGAGCTATAGTACCCGAATCCGATCTTGAATCCACATATGAGTGAATTTGTTTTTGTCACACACTCAGGTGAATTTTTGTTCAGTCTTAACTCAGATTTGACACTCGACTCAAAAAGAAGTTCATCTGAGTCCATCCACTTGTTAAGTTGTGACATTTGAATCATGTTACAGTATTGTTTTTAGGGCCAACTCAGGTACAAGCCAATATGCCATAGTCTTCTGTGCCTCAGTGTATTAATTGATCTAAAACAAACAAAAAAAAGCTAAAGAATTCTCCTTCTACCTCTGGTTGTGTAGACTAAATTATCTTTTTTACAGTTTATTCATGTTTAGTATGAGGGCTGCACAAAATTCACAGTTTAGTACAAACCTCAGTTTTCAGTTCATGGTTCATTTCGGTTTTCAGTTCATTTCGGCACAGGAGGGAAAAAAGAATTTGTTATTTACAAGGTTCTTGCAGGTTTCAGTAAGTTAAATTTAAGACCTTTTTAAGACCGTTTAAGACCATTATCAGTAAAATTTAAGACCAACACGATGCATTACTAGAAACA
This sequence comes from Hyperopisus bebe, assembly GCA_026777045.1. Taxonomy (NCBI): domain Eukaryota; kingdom Metazoa; phylum Chordata; class Actinopteri; order Osteoglossiformes; family Mormyridae; genus Hyperopisus; species Hyperopisus bebe. The sequence goes on along the minus strand of JAODJW010027481.1, from coordinate 141 downwards.
TTCGAATGATACCAGAAATTCATCAGTGACTTTGTCGGCTGGTGTGAGACTAATGCTCTCCAAATCATAGACTTTAGGAGGAAGGCACCCCCTCCAACACCGGTGAGCATCCAGGGAAAAGACATTGTGGTAGTGGACTCT
>JAODJW010026439.1:0-19050 GCA_026777045.1 Hyperopisus bebe | reverse complement strand
TGATTGGTTGATTAGATAATTGCATTAATGAGAAATTGAACAGGTGTTCCTAATAATCCTTTAGGTGAGTGTATTTTGACTGTATTTAATAAGCAACACTATTACATCCTCCAAGATACAGTTTTTATGAAAGGAAATACTGCGGTATGCTGTGCTGTCATTATACCACAAAGCCTATCTAGTCTTTCTGCCAATAAATGTGTTTTCAGGTTCACAAACATGAAAATAATGTTTTCAAATGGAAACATGTAAATAGAGTTGTCATGCATTAACCTTATAGTTGATTTAAAATGTGCATGAAGGACTCAATAGGTAGAACTGTGATTCACATGTCTTATTGATTTCCCAGTTCTTGAAAATTTAAGAATCAGTTTTAATTTGGAATCTCAATATCCAACCCTGTCCAGAACTGGATCATATTTGCGTCACTTACTCATCTCTTAATGTCTTCAGGAGAGGGAAGAAAAAATGATGTTGCAGACCCAGATCCAAAGTCTACGTCAAGAAAACCAGCGTCTGCTGCAGGAATCCCAGACGGCCTCAGCTAAGCTCAAAAAGTTCACAGAGTGGGTCTTCAACACTATTGATATGAGCTAATCCAGAGTGGGAAGAAGGAAAAGTCTTTTGGCACTGCTGTAATAGAACCAAGGTAGACTTGTTCCAGAATTCTGGTTGAATATGGGCATTGTAGAGCTTATTTAAAACTTTTTTTTCCATCACAGGTTTAAATGTACAGTTTCTCTTTTGGGAATCGAGCCACTTTTAATGTATTTTTGTTAGATCTTCTTGTATATTTATTGGTTTAGTGTTTTATTTATAAGTTATCCAGGCACTCATGGATTCAGAGAAATTCTGCCTTCAGTTTTAGATTTTAACTTGTGTTCAGTGCCAACTGAAAATACGTACAGTAGATTGTCTCTTCTGGACACATTTTATAAATAGAATTTATGGTGTTTGGAAGATAAAGGATATCAACAGCCTTCTCCATTCTCTGTCAGGGAAATCAGGGGGACAGGAGAAGGGGGCAGGACCAGCATAACCTTTTCTGGGAGAGTGTCATATACTTTGAGTCACAATATGGTCAATATCTATTGGGATATGCAGTTTGACATTTTAACAAATTTCTGAGTATAATACAGATGAAGAAATCATTTTAGTGACAGAAACTGAAGATTTAGAATCTTTTAGATGTTTTGCCTTGAGTATTATACTTGGGTTACTTCAGTAATTATTTGATATTTATTTAGAGGGTTATTTAGAGTTAGCATTTTGTAATTATCTAACAGAAATTCCGTATCCATATGCAGTTTGAATTTCATTTTCAAAAATAAATACAATTTAAATAGAGTAACATAAGACAGAAAACCAATATTTGTAAATCTAAGAAAAGTAAGTGGGTAGAAATAGGCAAAGGAGAGAGAGAGAAAAAGGGACAGAAATAGTGCAGCAACAACCACCTAGCAGAGAGGGGAAGACAAAGACTGGAGTCACAGCCTCATTGAGTGGCTCGACAGAAGGATGAGATGATTACAGATGATGGTGAATATCTGTATTTAGCAAAGACTTTCTTCCTGATAGAAACTTAAGCCGCAGGCAGTACTGCATGAATGAAAGCATTGGGGAGGAAATACAAACATTCACTTTTACCACTCTTCATTTCTTCAAACTAAACTCCGCTGCCAGCATATTAGAAACAAAGGATTCATCGGAATATATTTTTGTTCCTTTTTGAAATGGCTCATTGAGTGTGATGCTTTAAATACATATTTATAGACCATATAGCAATGATGATAGTAAATTATTGTGATACCCTAAATTTACTGTTTACGGTGCTGAAAAGCATGATGGTTTTGTTAAGATTGTTGGCAGGTAATGCAGCAAAGCTGTATTTTCTCCTGTTTAGTTATAACTGCCATCTTAACCTGACCTGCATAAACTTCAATACTCAGAGAAAAGGACTCTAGACATCATTCAGTAGATATGTTCTATGAAAATAAGGTCAGCAAATACAGTCCCTGATGAATATGTTTGAAAACAAGTGGTATAATACATTTCATAAGATTTGTTTAACCTCATCTCACCTTACCACCATTTTCCTGAGGATTGCAGAAAGATTTGCTTAATAGTTAGCAGATGTCATACATCACTTAAAAAATTACTATCATCATCATCATCATCATCATCATCATCATCATCATCATCATCATCATCCATATCATTAATTGATTCTGGACCACACAATCGATTGGGTTGGAAAATTTGTTTGTGCTCCCCCGGTTGCGACACAGTGGACTTTAGCTTTGTGTAGGGGACCCCTACACTAGACACTCCCAATGCTAAACCTGTCCAAAGGCACACCGGGTCTGTTGTGAGGTCCCTGCTGATCTCCGAACTCCTCACCTATTCCAAGAGAGTGAGCCCAGTAACCCCTTACAGATACATCATTTCAACCACTTGTGTTCACAAAATTCTTCTTCTTTTGGACAGAATAGTTAAATATAGGTATGTGGTTTGACTGTTCACATCTTCGAATAAAAATCAAATCAAATCCTGGGCCATCTCAACTGGAACCTTTTAAAGTCTTGGCCATTTTGTATCACTTACCCATCATTCAACAGAAACTATAACTTTTATGCTAAATTAGCATAAGATACACAAAAAGCTTGTAAGTTAGACTTTACCAGTAACTTCATACTAAAATAAACCACAAAACAATGTCATTTTGTTAGTTATTGGGGGGATCAAACACAATCAGAATGGGACATAACCTTTATTTATATTTTATTTACAACCTGCAATGTTTACAATTCATTAAAAAATCTCATCAGCAAATCGATCTTTCATTTTCCACAGAATGAAAGAAAATGATGTAATGTTATTCCATTAAAAAGCACTGGCAAGTTTCACTGCTGGCACCGACAATATTAGACAAAACTACAGTGATCTACTGAATTTTTTGAGACAGAAATGGAAGCAAAAAGGTATTCATTCATGCATTAAATGTATTTGAGGTATAAAAATAATTCCATCAGCTCAGTTTTTGTTCTGCTGCATATTTCGTTTTACCCTCCCCTTTAACTTCTGTAAGCCCCACCCCAAACATTTGTGCTCGAACAAAAAGTACCCAGTACCTTGGGGGAACTACAGTTGGACCAAGTTTCTTGCCTGCTGTCGCTTGATGGTATCCTCTCACTCTTGTCATTGTGTCATAATTACATGATCAGTAACTTGTTGACGCCAAGATAGAAGCGTCATCGCAGAACAGTAAAATCTACTTGTAGACTAGTCTGTACAGCGCCTAGTGTCTACTGAGTATCCCCAGTGTTGGTCAGAACTTCCCCAGTCCTGATGAATATTTCCTGATCCATATACCTCCTCTTCTTCCTGAATTATCAACTTCCTAGAGAATCCAATGGTCTCTCTTAATGGCCACTCCATACTCCTCCAATGTCCAAGCTTTTGCCTCCACAACTGTCCTTGCTACATCCTTTATTGCCCTGAAAGCCTACTTCTTCAGGTTAACAGTTTAGCTCAGCACCAGAATCTACCATGATAGGCACTGTCTGCATTCTAACTACAACTCTTTATAGCCTATGCAGCAGCTGAGACCTTGACTATGATCCATTCAGATTAGGACATCTCTGGCCTAATCTGGGTAGCATTTCCAGCAGTGTAAAATTAATGGAAGCTTCAACCAGATATTCCCAGCAAACTAACTGACCAACCTCAGTTGATCTTGGCCTCACATGCTTTGTTACCAAGCATACTTATGAGCATCCTATTCTTTGAACTTGATGTTTGTTATAGACAACCCATTGCTTAGTGAGAAGTCACTTGAGTTTAGGTTGAGGAGGCCACTCTTCCCAGTCACACCCTCCAAGTATATCATGCTATCATTCCCCACATTCAAGCACCTTACCCGATATTGATGGCTGCTGACTCCTGTAATTTGTATTTATTGCCATACTTTTCCATAGGACTTTCACTATGGGGAACTCTAAAATAGCGGGGACTCCACCTGTAATTAAGAGGTTTCATTCTAGAACCCATGCTATCTGTGGGTGGAAGGTGGACTAACTGATACCCTTCACCCTCCAGAGATAATATGCCACTTTCCCAAAGTCAGTGTCTATTGCCAAGGCCTGGTCTGCATCCTCCCCACTTGTGCTTACCACCCAAAAAGCACCACAGTGACTCCTATCTTTCATCATGTGGATGGTGAGGCCTTAGTATGGCTACACATAGTGAGTTCAGGCTGAGCCCAACTGGGTTCCTTAATAGCCTGGTCCCAGGCCAGTGAGCAGTACCCCTCCTCTAGGTGTGGGTCCCATGAGCCTGTCCCGGCTGGGTTCTCTGGTTTTTCTAGGTACTTTTCCATCACTGTGTGAAATTCATGAGGATCGCAGGGGAACGGATGACCATTAATATTTATTACAAGAAGATGTAAATATATACATTTAATATTTAATGATCTATTTATGGTAGCTCATATCTTATTTGACATCAAAACATGACCAGTTAGCCTGTTGCTTTTACATGTTTAGTTCATGAAAACTGCTATACAAATTAAAAAAATAGCACCATTCTGTCAAACGCAACAGAAGAACAAACACAGATTTAAGTACTTTTGTTTACAGACTCTTCATCCTGCTGTAAAATAAAGCTATTTGAGTTATGCTGGGCATGCAGCCTTGCATAATGAAATCAGTATAATCATTTCTCCAAAAAAATTATAAAATAGGACAAATAACGGATGTCAATATTCTATGGATGGTTATGTTGGGAAATCTGTCAGTGATGGGTATCATTAGTGAAAACTCTGTTGAAATTATGCTAATATATTGACATTTTGCACAAATTAATTATGTCAATAATAGCTACATATAATGTTTGAGTATATTTTAGCTATGTTTGACTGTATTTTAGTTGCAGTGTCATACTGTGCAATTAATTTGTTTTATACATGAAATATTTCTCCACTACGTAGTTAGACGCTTGTCATTCTTTAATTTTGATTTACACATAGTTTAGTGGCACTGTGCAATGACCATGCTTCTTAGTTAGTAGAATTTTTCGACATCAGCAAATAGGTTTGCATGTCATTTTGTGGTGGCATTTTAGTGGAACAGCTGCTGTCTAGATAACCACACACCTGGCCATTACACTGCAGTAGTGGATATGCCTCATTGGCTCTGTGCATGAGAGGTAGCTATTGGTATATGTTTAGTTTCTTAAAGCAACACTGATGCAATAATAAGACATTATTTGAATACAAAATAATGAGGCATTCTCTGAATTTGATGATTTTTAAGTGATTGTCTGTTTTATCAATAAATTTTGTAAACATAAAGCATAAATCCTTCACAGCTTAAAATTTTAATAAGATTATTATATGTGAACATAAGAGAACCATTGACAAGTCCTGATTATTGACTTCAATGGATATAAGCTGCCATAGACAAGTTGTGGACTCAGGGTTATCTGCTCAGGTCCATGTATAAAGCTGCTTAGCTGACCTGTGAGGAGCCTGTGAGTGCATGTGTGATTTATCAAGAAGCCGTACAAATCAAGGGAATCATTTTACAAGCACAGCTTTACAAATGGCACCATGTACATTATCATATTCTGAAACTATTTTAGTGGCATGGGTGATGCTTGTGTAAGACTAAAAAATATATACTAGATCTGCAACTAAACCTTGTTGCAACATGAAATGGTCTGCAAAAAAAATCTGTCTTTGAATTCGTTTTTATGTCATGGACAGACATTTTTAATCAACTGATTGTTGTACATTATACTGTACAGTTTTTATTAAAACGGAAGATAAGAAGTTTTTCCTTTGTTAAGAGTGATCTATAATTGCAGAATAGACTTAATGCCCAAAAAGCCTGGGAATGTCACATTTACACATACTTTATAAAAGTTTTGGCTTAGCAGAAAGGTTTTTCATCCCAGTGGTTTACATAGCTTATAACTTAATGTCTTTAGTGTGTGTAAAGACATACTGTGACGACAATCGTCTTGCTTTACCAAACCATCTCAAGGACTATTTATGTTAAATAATGATAAAATGGTCAATAAGTTGAACACATTTCTTTTACAAATAATTGTGTGTAAAGTAAATTTGTTGTCAAATATTAGTTAATTGAATAGTTAGGAGCTCCCGTTTTGATTTAAAGTTCTATTACATATATTTAAATGATTACAAGATGCTGTTTATTTCTGTAATGTTTGTGATGCTGTGAAATGGACTGCTAGCCTTATATTGTGTTGCTACTGTACAGTACAACATGTGACCTCTGCAACTGCAAGCATTATAGGCAAATTTGTGATCTATTATAACATTTGATAGATTGTATTTTGACCATATTTGTCAGAATCTATAAGCCATTATTCATGCTCAGTTGTATTGACAGCTTCTTTGGTGATGACAAGCCTGTGTAGTGCAATGGGCTAAAAGCAATCTGCAGTCTGTGATTATCTCTCTTTTTCTCAATGGTGTTCTCACTGAGAAGTGAGTGCTCCCTAATTCAGTTGTAGTGGCTACGGAAAACACTGAAAATAATTGAATGCGTCAGTAAATTTCAGGTTGGGTGATTGCCTGCGTACCTTTATCTGTTTGTGTTTTGTTTTTCTTTGTCTGATGTTTACAGTCAGCTTAAATAGTTGCCCCCCCCATATATGACGAGTACTTAAAATTGGAGCCCTACATGTGAATGTTTACCTCTTTTGTTTCTTTGCGCTTTGTTCCATATTATTATGAACATCCCATTGAAATATTAATTTAATATCATTTTCGTGTATGATTTGCATCTACTGTATTTGTATTAAATCTGCTTTCATTGTGCATGTTTTTCTCTCAGTGGTATTCTGCTTTCTCCCGATGTACAAAATGTTCTTAAAATGTTAGATTGTGTGTATTTACAAGAATATATATACAAAATATGTTTACATATTTTACTAATCTTTTGTAAATCATTAAGTTTCAAAATAGAAAATATTTACAATAGTAATAGTAATAGGTTTCTTTAAAATAAATGAAGTGCTGTCATTTTTGATGTTTACGTCTTATTGATTGCCTGATAAAAAGATTTTTTTTTTTTTGCTGTTACTTAATGGGGTCAATAAATGAATTCATGATATTGGGAAAATGTGTTTTCTTCTTACTTTATGGTTCCTCGTGCAGAACAGACGACTTACTGACAATTTATGTGTATTGAATTACCAACAGGAAGCAAAGGACCTTGGAAAAAGTGGCAGTGATTGAAAATTCCGATAAAGACCATGAAATTAGTAAATAATGATATAGGCAATAATGCAAATGAGTTTAATCCTTTCCAGACACCCAAATAATTGCCTGTTTAAACCTATATGCCTACCTAACTAATGGTAAAAAGCATTGATGATCAATATAAAAGTCATACACACATGAAAAAGCGCACAAACAAAAGCAATCCTTGCGAGTTTCAGCAGGTCTGTTTTTTTGTTGTGTTCCGACTTTTCAGTAGAGTTCAGGCTAGATTTTTCTTGACCAACCCATTCAAGGTCAGAATTGGTAGAGGTGAACGCATCTCGACCAGGCCCGTGCATTGGGGGGAGGGGACTTGAGCACCTGCCCCTTTCCTCTGGAGTACTCCAAGTGCCCTTTTCTTGAGGCATTTTTTTTTTTTAATGTGTGTGTGCTTGTGGAGTCCTGCCTGTGCCCCTCAACAATAACGTTTAACTATTAATTACAATTTTGCTAAATAAAGGATCTGGCTTGCATCAGCCACATGATGACTATTAACCAATGCTCACCCTTGACGGCAGAGCATGCTGGTTCCGAGCCGGGAATGAGCTTGCAATGAGCACCTGCATTTTTTGCCGGCCGGAGCTGTAGGGGAAACACACAAATTCATTGTGAGACGCAGGCTGATGCAACAAAAACCAGTAAGTAGTATGTACAGCGTACACTATGGTCTTGTGGTAACTGACGAATTGAAACAAATGAGCATGCTGTGTGTGCACAGTTTGCAACAGCGCGACAAAACATTACCTGTCCTTTTATTAACGGCACAAGTAGTGGTGGTCATTAGCCGCTAGCTAACTGGGTAAGGGTGTCATGGGTCTGTAACTCTGTCTACCATTTTAGGGAACATATTTTGTTTTAAAGTAAGTCACAGGGCTTTTCTCTGCCTTTCTGGAGGATTTATATTTCACTAAAAAGTTTTTTGCCTTACTAATATTCTGGTTTCAGTTTATTTTCCACAGTTTTTTTAATCTGTTGCCTTATGGTTCGAAGCGCTGTCACCGATCTTTGCATTTTATTATTATCTCACAATGCTTGTTTAATCAGCTACCATCTCTCCTATGGACTTTGTAATGTCTACAGTCTCAGATCAACACAGTCCAGCACTATCACAAGCAGGAGCAGCAGAAACCCCTCAACAGCAACATTGTGCCCCATCAGGTAAAACATAGGTTACCTTTGCTTTGCATTGTCCCCACAGTGATACTGATACAGTATGATGCGATTCCATATTAGATTCTTGATGAATGTGGATTGTTGTTATTCATCCCTCCTGTAACTTCCTATCATGATCAGAAGTGGGATGGATCATCCATTCTTAGAGGAATGAACCATGATTCTAAACATTCAGAGCAATGCAAAGTATATATGCATGCTGCATGCAAGAGTGTAACACGTTTTATAACTCTGGAGCTGAGTCTTACAAATCGTAAATGTTTTTAGCCTAATTCTGCGTGTTTTGGGTACTTCAAATAATAAAATTGCACCATGCAGTGGATTTTAAAAATCCTGAAATCATTTAATCCAGCAAGATTTGCAATTCTGCAGTTAATGACACAAAACAAAATGCTTTAAATGTCGTGCATCTTAATGAGGGGGTTGTTGCCGGTTTTGTGTCATTTAGTATCAAACAGGAGAACAGTACATAAAGAGTCATTAAGAGTGAAGGATTAAGATGTGGATTAGGTAACACCGCGGCTATGCTGTGACACCGCGAGATCTCGACAAGAACCACGGCAGTATTGAACATGGCAGCGCACAGCTGATTACAAACATTTCACTCATCGGTTCTTTCTTCGCCAGCTCATCTCTAGACAGCTTTAAAGGTAATAAAAATACAGTTCAGTTGTATCTGCAAGAACTTTAGCACCCTGGAGCACAGTGAAGACCTGAACAATTTAGAAAATTTTATAGATGAGTATTTCGAGTGGATTACTATGGGGAAAACAGACAAAACATCGACTCCCTCCAGCAGTAAACACAGCTTGTCCGTCAAGAGAAGCCACCCCGAAGACTCCCCAGAAGCGGCTTCTCCAAGCACCAACGACATGACGGACATTTTGGAGTCAATAGATAAAAACTTTTCTAGCTTAGACGCGCGTCTGTCGCTAATGGAAATTCTCCATAAAGAGTTTCAGGGCTTTGCGTGAGTCAGTGGAGTTCAGCCAGCAACAGGTGGAAACACTCGCTGCGGAAAATGCGACTCTCAGGGAATCGGTTAAAACCATCACACAACTTGGAATGGAATGACACAACTTGCAGAAAAATTAAAAAATTAAAGAAACTGTCATTGACCTCCAGGCCCGCAGCATGAGAGACAACTTAGTATTTTCAGGCATCCTGGAGAAAGTGAACTCCAAACGAATTACATGAACTAGTTCGTTTACATTAATAAATGAGGCATACAAAAACAGCAGAAAAAAATCAAAATAATTTAAATTAAATTAGATTAAATAAACTACACCAAATATGCCTTTTTCATGGTATTACCATAACGAACAGAGCTTGGAACAAAAAACAAGGTACATTGACATCTCAGCTTCACTCTTTTGATCAGTGGTGAGCACTGCTGTAGCTGCTCTTTTGCCAAGAAGGCTGCCCAGTGAACACTTTTTCTTCTTAGGTGCGGTACCAGAACCTGATTCCTCTGCCTTTTCTCTCTCTTGTGCGGGGCCAGATGATGGACTTGCGCGTGTTGCTGCTGCTGCCGCTATTTCTGCAACCAGTTCAGTTTTTGTGGCGCTTAGCTCAGGTGGTTTCATGTGATCCCCTCTGTATCTTGGGTCAAGCAAGGCTGCTTTGCGCATCATACTCAGGGTGGCATCATTGCTATATTTGCCTTCCATCTGCTCCAAGATGACGAGCTTCAGGTCGGCTGTGAGTTTTGCATCTTGCTCTGAGCTCTCCGGGCACTCTTTCCAGGTGGGCTAACATTGGCAAAAGGGAGGAAACAGTAACATAAAACAACTTAACCAAGGCCATTTTAACTGTCTATTGGCAGCAACAACATTTGCCCCATTATCAGTAGTTATGCAGGAATTTTTTTTTTCTTCTATTTTTCATTCATGTGTACTCTCCTGCAATGCCTGTTCCAGGTTGTCGGCTGTATGGCTTTCTGGCATGAAGCTTGTTTATAGTCATTTCGATTTTAGTGTCCACTCTTTGCTGACATAATGTGCAGTCACTGACATGTAAGGCATCATGTTGCAGCTGGACCACATGTCAGTTGTCAGGGCCAAATATTCCACATCATCCAGCTCTGCTAAAATATTTGCTCTGATGTTGTTGTACATCTTTGGGACTGCGGTCTTCGAGAAGTATTTCCGACCTGGCAGCTCATACTGCTCATCAAATGTTTGCAGCATGGCCTTAAATGCGCTCTTCTCTACCATATTAAAAGACACCATTTCTTTTGCTAGGTAGCAGGTCACAGCATCAGTACACTGCTTCCATCTTTCGCTTTCACACTTGTACTTAGTAATTTTAGCGAAAACCTGATATACTGTTGGTTGGTTCCTGCGAGGTTCAGTTGTGTGTGATGACACTGGCAATGAGCTGTATTCCGCGGGATGGTAAACACGCAAATGGTCATGTAAATTTGTCGTCTGCGCATCTTTTGCGCGGATAACTTGACCACAAATCCTACACACCACTTCAGACTTATCTCGTGGCTGTCCTCTTTCATTCAGTCTAAAGCCAAAGTATTGCCAGATAGGTGAATTTGTACCTTTTTTACCAACCAAGTTTGTCGACGCCATTATAACGACACAGATCACTGTGCCTATTCATGCCAGAGTCCCGCAGAAAAAGTGATTGACAGGTGGTAATTTGTGTGTAACTTATCTTTATTTATTTATGGTTTGGTTATGGGTAAAACAAAGACCATGCGGGTCAGGTAGTGGAAACGGTAGCCTACAATTAGTTAATTCGTTATGAATAAATTATTTAACAACAACCATCCCCCCCACGCCAACCCGCCGCCTATGACAACGATGCCATAGTCCATCGTGATGTTTCACATCGTACGATGCCAAATTGATCGACATCGCCCAACCCTACCAAAAACAACGGTAAAAGAGTTCGTTCAAACTCACCTAAAACTTCCGGAGGACACAGTGAAGACCATCAACTTTCATCGCGTACACCATCTAAGAGGGAGGCGACCCAACAGATGCAGACCCAGACCAATCGTGGCCAAATTCGAGCACTTTATACAGACAGAACTGGTAAAAAGCCGCGGTTGGGAATTGAAAGGAACAGACTTCAGCATCAATGATTAGTTTCCGAAGGAAATCCTGGAGAGAAGAAAGATCCTGTTCCTGATACGGAAAAAGTTCATTGAAGGAGGCTCCCGTGCTGTCATCACAGTCAACAAGCTGTACATTGGTGGACGGCTCTATCGTGACCAGAATTCCACTCCCTGGCTGTTCTGAATTTGCAACAGGTGATCTGTATCCACACCAACATCCTTTCTTCAGTCCTTCCTTTTAGTCACTTTCTCATCAGCACAATGGTTTTACAGATATGTTTACATTGGATAATTATTGCCGGTTTAATTAGCTAAAGGTATCGTCGTCTCTATGCTTTTCTTATCATTTTTGTTTTTTTTTCTCTTTTTCTGTTTGTTGTTGTTATTCTGGAATGTTTCATTGGGACCTGCACTGTTTTAGTTCTTTTCTCTTCTTTTTCTGCTATCTTTGTATTGTCTCAAATGTTGCCATTTGCTCAATACACAGCATTAATACTGACACAATGTATACTCAGTACCAACACAGACACACAAACATACAACACAGATATATACATGTCCATCTCAGACACAGACACATAAGACAGATACAAACATACAGGTCATACACAATACACACACACACACACCTTTAGCAAACATCAAACAACAGTTAATATAAACATGACCACACTGAAATTTGTCACATGGAATGTACATGGAATTGGTTCTGGAAAAAAGAGGATAAAAATTGCAAATCGGTTAAGAGATCTGTCGGCAGACATTGTCCTTCTTCAAGAGATTCATATGGCCAAAACATCTGAACACATACATACCTTCCCACAGTACCCTCACATGTACTCTACAACTCAAAACAGAGACGTAACTCTACTGATTAATAAAAGTATAAACTTCACTGTCAACAATACTATAACAGATACAGAAGGTAGATTTATAATACTTAATTTATTTGTTCAAAATAGGGATTTCTGCATTGCTAGTGTTTATGGACCAAATGTTGATGACCCCTCCTTTTTTCATGCTTTCTTCACTTCACTTTCTGTTCACTCGGACTCCACACTTATAATAGGAGGAGACTTCAACTTGGCATTGAACCCAGAAAATGACAGGCTCAGCATGGCAGTGAGTCAAAGGAACTGGCAGTCTGCAGATATTCTTAAACAATACATGAATGATTTTGGTCTTTGTGATGCCTGGCGTTCACATCACCCCACTTCCGGGGATTACACCTTCTTCTCACCAGTACACCACTCACTCTCTCGCTTAGATTACTTTCTAATTAGGAGCTCCATGATGAGGAACATCACAGAAACCCAGATACACTCCATCATTATCAGTGATCACGCACCAGTGTCTCTTTTGCTGGCAAAAGAAAGAGTCACACCACCAAGTAGGAACTGGAGATTCAACACATCCTTACTTAAAGAACAACATTTTATTAATTACTTCAAAAATGAGTGGGCAACATATTTGGATAACAATGACTTACCAGAAGTCTCACCATGTATTCTCTGGGAAGCATGAAAGGCAGTAATGAGAGAAAAAATAATATCTTACTGTACACATAAAAAAATAAAGAAAAAGCATATGTTGCAGAATTAGAACAGAAGATTAAATCACTAGAAACAGCATATGCTTCCTCACTGCAAGAGCATATACTAAGCAACCTGAGAAAACTTGGGAAAACTGAGGAAAAATTGGAATTTAATGAATTAAATGATAAGAAGACACAATTTATGGTAAACAGATTGCTTTTGGAAAACTTTGAACAAGGCAATAAATCTGGGAAATTCCTTGCTAACCAGTTAAAACTCAATAAAGAAAAAACAACAGTCTGTTCTATTAAAGACTCGACGGGTAATGCAACTCATGATCCCGAACAAATTAATAAATCTTTTAAAGAATTTTATAAAGCTTTATACTCATCACAGAATAATCCATCTGATGATGACATCAACAATTTTCTTAGCAATATAAATCTGCCAAAACTAAATGATGAACAAATTAGGGTTCTCGACTCTACTCTATCAATATCTGAATTCAGTGAAGCCATACAATAATAAAGCTCCAGGTCCAGATGGTTTCCCAGCAGAATTCTACAAAGTATTTTGGCCAACGCTAGCACCCGTTTTTATCAGAATGGTTACTCAAAAACAGAAAGATCACATGCTATCTTCAAACATGAACTCTGCCAACATTAGCCTGCTTCTAAAACCTGGTAAATACCCAACACTAAAATCCAGCTATCGCCCAATCTCACTGATAAACGTAGATCTAAAAATAATTTGCAAAGCTCTTGCCAAAAGATTAGAAAAAGTCATGCCATTCCTTATACATCCCGACCAAACAGGTTTTATCAAGGGTAGACACTCAGCCAATAATACACGTAGATTAATAAATGTTATAGACTACTGCTCCATTAACAAATTAGAAACCACAGTTATCTCTCCAGATTTGGAGAAAGCATTTGACAGAGTCAACTGGAAATTTCTATTTGCAGTTTTACACAAATTTGGATTTGGGTCATCCTTCATAAGCTGGATTAAAACACTATACTGCTCCCCAAATGCATGTGTTAGGACAAACAAATTCATTTCCCAAAGCTTCCGTTTGCCGAGGGGCACCAGGCAGGGCTGCCCGCTCTCTCCCTCGCTTTTTGTTATCTTCATTGAGCCACTAGCAGCAGCAATTAGACAAAATGTAGATATTAAAGGAATTCAAACAAAAAAAAAAACAGATCATAAGATAAGCCTTTATGCAGATGACTTATTACTTTTTCTTAGGAATTCACCAACCTCTCTTCTGAAGACAATATCACTTATAGATAAGTTCTCATCTATATCAGACTACTCTGTCAACTGGAGCAAATCAATAGTTTTGTCTTTGAATTGTACAGTAGTTTCCAAAACACAGCTACTACTCCTTTACAGTCAGGTAACCTTAGATACTTACAGTAGGCATAAATTTTTCCACCAGGCTCTCAGATCTAGTACAGATGAATCATATTCCTTTGTTAAAAAAGGTGGAAGAGGATCTTGTGCAGTGGAAATCTCTACCTATATCACTCATTGGAAGAGTTGCCACCATTAAAATGATGGTCCTGCCTAAAATCAATTATTTGTTCTCAATGATCCCTAATAAACCCTCTATGGCTTTGTTTAAATCACTAGACTCAAGCATCTCGTCATTTTTTGGAAGAACAAACCATCACGAATAAGCTTGAAAACTCTGCAAAAAGCCAAAGGTAATGGTGGTCTAGAACTATTAAGTTTCCATCACTACTTCTTAGCCAACAGACTGCAGTATATATAAAATTGCATCAAATCAGACCCGGTACATAGTCCATGGCTGGACTTATAAAAGGCAAATCAGACAATTTTACTTCTCCGCAGATTGCTTGTTCTAAGTCCTACCATTAAGCGTTATAAGTGTTGTAAGAGCCTTAGTATTAACACCTCATTATTAGCCTGGTGGGAATTTTTTTAAAATAAATAGGTCTCAACTTATCCACTGCAAACTAACACCCATTTGGAAAAATCCAGATATTTGCCAAATAAGATAACATTGAACTTTCCCCTATGGCATGATAAAGGGATTAGAAATCTTGAACATGTCATTCAAAACAGGAAATTTATTTCATTCGATGAAATAGTCTCAAAATACGGAATTAGCAACAGTAAAGTTGAGTTGAGTACCAGCAACTGAAGTCCATTATTCAGGCAAGGTTCAGTCTTAATCAGTTTAACTTAGAAATACCTCCATGGGTGCTAGAATTTTTAAATCTTTGTAGCCCCAAATTATTGTCAAAAATGTATAAGTTATTGTCAAAAATGGATGACTCAATTGTAATTTCCATGAAGCACGTACAGACACAAGTGGTTTCCTCTGACTGGTGAATTTATTCCACACATGAAAACTAAAGATACAAAAAAAAAAAAAAAAACGTAAATTTTACGGTAAAAAACTGGCAGCTGCGGTTGCCAGAACTTTACCGTCAAAAATAAGGTAGCAACGTTATTGGTTGTACAGGATTGCACCCACTGTACTGTATATTTTACGGATTTTTTTTTTTTTTTTACGGTTTATAACTGTCTAACTAACATATTTATTTTGCTATAAAAAACAGTTTATACCCGTCAAATTCCAGGGTTTACTGTTCATGACCATCTTTTTTACAGTTCAGAACTGTCTAATTTAAAGGTTTATGTTATGATAATTACGGTTCATTACCATCTTTTTTACAGCTCAGAACTGTCTAATTTATAGATTTATGTTGTAATAAATATGGTTAAAACCTATATTTATTTCACTAAGCAGACAGAAAACTATTTAAACTAAGGAAAAAAACATTAAATATGTAAATGCTGTTGAATTATTTTTAATATAATGTTTATTTTTAATATAAATAAACTGAACATGGGGCAGCATGGTGGTGCAGTGATTAGCACTGTTGCCTCACACCTCTGGGACCTGGGTTTGAGTCTCCGTCTGGGTCACGTGTGTGGAGTTTGCATGTTCCCCCCGTGGCGTTGTGGGGTTTCCACCAGGTACTCTGGTTTCCCCCCCACAATCCAAAGACATGCTGAGGCTGATTGGAGTTCCTAAATTGCCCGTAGGTGTGCATGTGTGAGTGAATGGTGTGTGAGTGTGCCCTGCGATGGGCTGGCCCCCCTGTCCAGGGTTGTTCCCTGCCTCGTGCCCTTTGCTTCCACGATAGGCTCCAGATCCCCCACGACCCAGTAGGATAAGTGGGTTGGAAAATGGATGGATGGATAAACTGAACATAAGTGAATTCATTCAGCAATTATGTGAAAGCACTATTTTATCACATTAGCTGGGAGCAAGATGAGATAGAAGTTACATTGCTAAACATTCCGATTTTACCTTTAAGAAACTATTAAGGATACTTGCATACAAACCTAAATCAAATCATCAAAACCCATCAAAATCTAATAAAAACTTACACATCAGTGTGGTCCCAAGTATTTTTAATAAAGACTGGCAGGCATTTAAAATAACATTAGGAACAACATAAGTTGCTGGGCACCTTGGCAGGCCATTTACAATGTCTCTCGCCACTCGTAATCAGAAAGGTCAGAGATTAAAGTGAGGACTCTTGGGTTCACTGGGAGTCGTTTTTTGTTCTTCTTTTCCACCACCTTTGTGCCCTTTTCAGGATTGATATTGAAAAAACACCTTGAGAGGAAAAAACAACATTGAAAACCTCTGTAAATGAAGCCACGTACACAGTCTCACAAAAGTGAGTACACCCCTCACATTTCAGCAATTATTTGAGTATATCTTCTTAAGGGACAATACTATAGAAATTAAATATGGGTATATTTTTAGAGCAGTCAATGTGCTGTTTGTATAACGGTATAGATTTCCTGCCTTCTGAAAATAACTTAACATACAGCCATTATTGTCAAAATAGCAGGCAACAAAAGTGAGTACGCCTTATGTTATACCAGATGTATGTTGTTCAACCATGCAAAGCCACATGTCCTATTCATCATGTTCATGTTTTTGCCTGCTTGACAGGACCATACAAATTTGTGTATCTTGTATTAGAGCAGTTAAAATTTAGTGATTTGAGTACAATTATCTCATACCGACCACTGGATGTTGAACATGGCACCTTATAGCAAATAACTCTTTGATTTGAGAATTACAATTGTTGCTCTCCACAAAGGCCTAGGCTATAAGATTTCCAAGTTACAGTACAGTGGCAAGGGTCATACAGAGGTTTTGCAAAGTGGGTTACACTCGGAACAAGCCTCACAAGGGTTGATCAAAGAAGTTGAGTCCTCATCCTTTGAGTCAGGTGCAGAAGCTGGCTTCAAAGACCAGATGCATGAGTGCTGCCAGCATTGCTTTAGAGGTTGCAGAAGTGGTCAGCTTGTCAGTGCACAGACCATATGCTGCATACTGCAACAAGTCACCTGACTCAAAGGATGATGAGCTTCTTTGATCAACCCTTGTGAGGCTTGTTCCAAGTGTAACCCGCCTTGGAAAACCCTCTCTATGACCATGCCCACTGCACTGTAAATTGGTGTCAGTGTTACCGATCTTATAGCCTAGGCTGGAGGCCTGGCAGTGGGTGGTCACATTTGGGACTTTGGCAAAATTTCTAGGAACTGTTGGCCGCCTGGTCAACTAACTGGGAAAATGGGGCCGCCTGGTCTACTGAATGTAATTGCAGCCGCTTGGTCCCCTGAATTTAAATGCGGCCGCCTGGTCAACTAGGCCGCTTCTCAGGCTCCCTCTCCGGAATCAAACCCTGATTCCCCGTTACCCGTGGTCACCATGGTAGGCACTAATAGTACCATCGAAAGTTGATAGGGCAGACATTCGAATGAGATATTGCCGCCGCCGAGGCGCGCGATCATCCCGAGGTTATCTAGAGTCACCTTAGCGGCCGGGGCACCGCGGGCGCCGCCGGATGGGTTTTGGTCTGAATAAATGCACGCATCCCTGGAGGGCCTACCGGGTGGTAGGGAGGAGGACCCTGGGAGGGAGGAGGAACCCAGGTGGAGGGAGGAGCCGCCTTGCCTGAGCAAGTGTTTCGCGCGCATGCCCCCGTCGGCCCCTCTCTCACGGCACGGAGGGAGGGTCTACCGGGCGGACAACGCTTGACTCGGACCCATCGATGGAGGGAGGAGCCGCCTTGCCTGAGCATCGGGCGCGAGCGCCCAACCCGCAGGGGCCCTCCCAGAGTGGGTCACATCTGCCTGTCTGTCATACCTGGGGGGACTCGCAGCCCGCTCGCCAGCCGGGCGCAAAGTGCGGCTGAGTGGGGTAAGACGACCAGCCAACTTTCTCATGCCGGAGCATGGACATGACTGGCTCTCCCCTAATATCCTGCTGGTACCCCACCGGAGCACCCCCCACGTGCCCTGCCTCCCGCCCCGGGCCACCCGGGCTTGACGGGGAGGCTTCCCCTTTGCCCAGCTGGAGGCCTGGCAGTGGGTGGTCACATTTGTGACTTTGGCAAAATTTCTACAAACTATTGGCTGCCTGTGTGGCTCAATGGGCTAAGCCGTGTGCCTCTAATCACAAGGGCGCCAGTTCAAGCCCAATCTCAGCACGTCTGTGGCTTGCTTAAGCAAGGCCCTTAACTCCAAGCCCCCTGGGTGCCCCAACTGGTGGCCCTGGGGCTGGCAGTCCTGCTAGTGGAACCTGACAGAAATTTCACAGAACTGTTTGTAACTTTGTGAGTTTTTGTCATATACATATTTTAAAAACACCCTCAGGAACCTTGGACAGTCTACTTTTCAAATATATATAGGCAGATACTAAATATATTTTTACAGCTTTGTGATATGAATAAAAAGAACAAGAGTGACTGACTGAAGCGTCTGCGTCTCGAAGCAGCTCTGATCGCCCACCCACTTGCAAATCGAGCTATTCACATGATAACAACATTATAATCCGAGAGTTAGTATTGGGTAAAGAAATATGTGAAGACGCCCATTGTGACCGAAATAAACAAGAGCACATGTCTGGGTAGTGT
>JAODJW010025524.1:0-19194 GCA_026777045.1 Hyperopisus bebe | reverse complement strand
AACTCCCTATACGACGAGAGACCTGTTCTCTCGTCGTATAGGGAGTTTCTTACAAACAGCTACCTTAACAACCCCTGATTCTAAATTAACTGAGAGAATTTTCATTAAGCCCATTTCTATTGCTTGAGCAAACATAAGACTTGCAGAACTGTTAATCTGTCAGGGGCAGAACACAGGAAAAAGGACAGTGCTGCTCCAGTGTCATGCAAAATCCGAGCGACTATCTTTGGACTATCAACAGTCAATGAAACATTACAATTTACACAAAAAGACCTAAACCCATCTTCCCCTTCAGCACTGGAGTTTTTAACTGACCCCCTTATTTTGCTGGCATGTTCCCGCAGCTTTCTGGTATTTAGCTTTCAAAGCAGGAGAATCAGAAAGGAAATGTCCTATCCGGTGGCAATAAAAACATTCTTCACTGCTGGCTGTAGAAGATGTGTTATAATGCCAATCCAGGAAGGAGACAGACCCCGAAATGCAGGAGAGATCTTTAATGAGACTGTAACAGCCGGTAGCAAACAAAGCCGAAGGGGAGATCCTGTAGAATAGTCGGGTCGAGTTCGCAAGGGTCGAAGCCGGGGAGATCAGTCCTACGAAGAGGGACAGGACGAGGAGACGATGGGAAGGACCGGGCAGGGCAGCAGGAGCAAGCAGGCAGGGTCGAGGTTGCAGGCGGGACGGGCGAGGCAAGCAGGAACAGGGACGAAGGCAGGGCGAGCAGGAACAGGCAGGGGAGCAGGGCAGGCGACACAGCAGGGCACGACAACACAGGCCAGGAAGGCAGAGGAGACACAAAACAGGCAAATCCTCAGTAATGGTCTGTAACATGGCAATAATACTTCGCAACGTGGTTAGCACGTTTGTGTTTTAAATAAGGGACTGGTAAAACAGCTGATTATTGTCCGCTGGGCTAAAGTAAACTCATCAGCTAAAATAGCAGCAGACATGACCCTGTCCACTTTTTGTTCATTTATATACATTGTTACCCAATCTGGCAGACACTGTTTCAATTGCCCTAACAACATCAACATATGAGCTGATGCAATCGGATTTGACACACTCCATGCACGCTCCAGCTCAATTTGCTTCAACCTTATGTCCCTCTCTGCTTTGATTTTCATCCAGCACACTGCAAATCTCAACTGGTGGTCTAGCTCCTTTTGCCAGAACCATTCTTGGCATTCAGCTTGCAAACGAGCTGACCGAACCTTGAGACGAATCTTTTACTGACCTCTATGATGCAGTGCTTATGGGTGTCACAGGTGCACTGTAACATGGTAGCCTTGCCCTAGACTCAGCCTGGGCCCCCTCAATGGTCTCCACTCTCTCAGCATCATCTACCTCCGTGCATCCAAGCTTTCCTCCCTCCAACTTGGCCACAGACTTATGACCTCAATTATGACCTCAATTTGACAACACCCAACTCGTAAAATTAACAAACCAAAAGGTTCCTGAAGCAGTACAGATTTTATGTTTAACATAGAAACAAAATAATAAAATAATACATACAATGTATTGCACAAAAGACTGAGAGTTTCTAAAGGCATTATGACCATCAATTACTCAAGTAAATTCAATTTATTTTTATATAGCGCCTTTCACAACAGAGTCATCCCAAGGCACTTTACATGGGTGTGTTGTGATACAAAAACATAATTAGAAAGAGATAGAAAATGGGAAAATGGAAGGAAAGAACTTAAATGAAGAAAGCCAGACAGCAGAGGAGAGGAACCAAAAACTCCCAAGTAAGGAGAAAGAAAACCTTTGGTAGTCAAAGGTCAACTGGCTGATATTATCCCCTGGGCATACTAACATCACTGAAAACAGAAATGAGTGGACATGCTTGCTAAATGGTAGGTATAAGCTGTGATTAAGAATGAAGACTAAGTTCATCAATGAGTCCATTATCTATGTTGGCCTTTGAAGGGTGGCCAAAGTTCATCAATAAGTCTTTTCTCCACGCTGTGCTGTGTTGGGTGGCCATGAAGGTTGCACCCATGATGATACAGTTCATAGGTCCCATTTACGATGTCACCCTTCCATGGGACTCAACCAGGACTCCAGCTTAGATGGTACTCACCCCGGGCACCATCTAGACATATGGGAAGACAGAGAACATGGATGGTCAGAAGATGCGCTTGACACATAAATGGATATAAAATGACATGTACAGCAGCAACAACAGCCATAGTTATGTTGTGTTAGGTTGCAGGTAAGCTAAACTGAAACTTCAGTCGAGATTTGAAGTCCCAGACCGAATCAGCATGCTGAACGTAGGTTGGTAAACCATTCCACAATTTACCTTTATTTTCGACAATTGACCTGTCTTCAAACAACAGAACCTTGGTTTTCTGAGCATTCAGTGATAAGAAGTTTTCTGCCATTTCTGCCAATTACAACAACAGCTAAATAACATAAACAACAGCTAAATAAATAAACCTTGTAATAAAACCAACTATTCTACCAAAAATAGGGCAAATCACAAATTTCTAATAACGAAACAAAACAAATAAACAAAATAAAATAATAGCTCTATTCCTTCATCTATTACCTCCTTGGTTAAATCCACGTTTCAGGTCCTTATATTTATTTAAAATTTGTTTTTTATAATTCATTTTAAACTGAGTTATAGTTTTACTTTTTTTTAATTCTTCTGTTAGACTGTTCCATAATTTCACCCCAGCTCTTGAGATACACATACTTTTCAACGTTGTTCTAACACTTTGCCTTTTTAAATTCAGACTTCCTCTTAAACTATATTCCCCTTCTCTCTCCGTAAATAATTTCTGTATTCCTTTTGGAAGTAAGCTATTTCTTACTTTATAAATTATTTGCGCTGTTTTAAATTCAACCAAGTCTGGGAATTTCATTATTTTCATTTTTATAAAGAGTTCATTAGTGTGGTCCCTATATCCTACATTATTTATCATTCTAATGGCCCTTTTCTGCATTATGGTTATTGTACTTATTCTACTCTTATATGTATTTCCCCAGACCTCTACACAATAACTGAGATGTGGTTGTAATAAAGAACAGTATAATGTATAAAGTGCTTTCTGGCTTAAAATATGCCTTGCTTTTCCCAGGATCGCCATGCCCCGTGCCAACTTCCCCCTCACATAATTTATGTGTGCATTCCAACTAATTTTATGGTCCAATATGACACCAAGAAATTTTATTTCATTTACTCTTTCTCTATACACCTTATCAACACATATTTCTACTTTAATATTTCTCCTATGATTTCCAAATAACATAAATTTAGTTTTATCTAAATTTAGAGACAATTTATTTATATCCAACCACTTTTTGACTGCATTTGTTTCCTTTGTAATCACCTCCAGAACATGATGCAATTTTTCACCTGAATAGAAAATGTTTGTATCATCTGTATTAATATTTGTGATACTTTACAAATGTCATTTAAATACATAATAAACAGTTTTGGCCCTAATATTGATCCTTGAGGTACTCCACATGCAATATCCATCAATCTAGATGTATATTTATTTATTTGCACAAATTGTTGCCTATTCCTTATATAACTCTTAATCCATTCCAACACAAAACCCCTGAAACCATACTTCTCCATTTTTCTTATCAGTATATCATGATTAACAGTATCAAAAGCTCTCTTTAAATCTAAAAATACTCCAGTTGCATACTTCTTCTTATCCACACATTCTGTTATTTCTTCTATTAAATCAATCAGTGCTAATTCTGTTGACCTTTTATTTCTAAATCCATACTGACAATCTGTAAACAAATCCTGTTTATTAACAAAACTTTCCAGTCGTATTAAAAACAATTTTTCTAATATTTTAGAAAACTGAGAAAGTATTGACACCGGCCTATAATTTGTACATTTATTCTTATCTTCTTCCTTGTAAATGGGAATTACTTTCGCAACGTTCATCATTTGTGGAAATACCCCTGTTTGAAAGATATAGGCTAATGGTTATACAATGCCACCAATAACACTCTTCAGTGTTATCATATCAATATCATTCCAGTCTCTACTAGATTTATTTTCAAATCCACTTACAATGTCGTAAATTTCTTTCTCATCCACTGGTCTTAAAAACACTTAAAAAAGAACTATTATTTATATCCACATAATCTGCAGCATCCATTTCATTCCCATCAACTTTTATTTCCTCAGCCAATTTTGGTTCTATATTTACAAAAAAGTCATTAAACCCATTTACTACTTCATTCATGTCTTGAATACTACCATTATTTTGTTTACTTTCATTAGAAAACTGCGGATAATTATTGTTCTTCTTTCCATTTTTTATTATACTATTTAATACCTTCCACATGCCTTTGATATTATTTTTATTATCATCTAGCTTCTTCGTAAAATATTCTCTTTTACAAGTTCTTATTATATTAGTAAACTTGTTTTTTTATTTTTTATATTTATTTTCTGCTTCTGTAGTTCTAGATTTTATGAAATCAAGATAAAGTGTATTCTTTTTCTTACTGGCATTTTGTAATCCCTTAGTCATCCACGGTTTTCCAACATACTTACAGTTCCTCTTATTTTCAACTACTAGGCAGTTTTTATCAAGTAAAACTTTAAATATCCTTAAAAATGCTTCATATGCTTTATTAACTTCATTTTGTTTATATACACTTTCCCACTCTTGCTTTTGAAGTTCATTTTTTAAAGTATTTAATGTCTTCTCTGTCCTAATTATTTTATACATAGTAGTATTTTCTTCTCTTTTGACATTATAAAGACAGTTATAAGTTGCAAAAACTGGTAGATGATCACTTATGTCATTGATTAACATCCCACAGTCTATGTTCTCTTCCATTATGTTCGTAAATATATTATCTATTAAAGTTGCACAGTGTTCTGTTATTCTAGTTGGTCTTGTTATCAGGGGAAATAAACCCATGCAATGCATGGTATCTATAAATTCATATGTACTTTTATTATGTTTAGGGTTCAACAAATCAATATTAAAATCCCCACATATAAACATCCTTTTCTGATTTAAATTAGTGAATAATTTAACAAATACATATTCATTTGTAAATGTTATCCTTTATTTGAAAACTGTTGTTTAGTCTATCACAATGGGCACCAAGAAAAGTCACTAAGAAACTAGCTTTCAGGAGAAAAATGGATCATGCAGAAATAAATAAATAAATAGCTCTGACTTAGTCCCAAAGGAGAGTAAAGATCCTTTCATCTGCTTAGTGGGATGTGGGGGTGCCTTCCAGGGGAGTGTCCTTTTGTGGTCATCTTCATGGTGGGTGATTTGAACCAAAAACCTGCTGGAGAGGGAGCTGTTTTGGGGGAAGGACGTGCAGAGATTTTGTAGATTGCCGAGTTCCTCTCTGTCTTTTGCGTCCCTCTTTTCTGCTTATAAAAGCACAGGGCACAAGCCAGTAACCTTATTATTCTTGGGTGCAGCAAATAGCAAAAGAATCCAAAGGAGAAACAAAAATGATTTGGGGAATATGCATCGTGTTACTGCTAGCCCCAGTATTGACAGGTAAATCTACTTACGTGAGTTATTTAAAATATTTTGTTTATTGGTTTTGGAAATATATAATGAGAATTACTCTGCATGTGAATGTGTGTATATAGTACTGTGCAAGTCTTTGACAATCAAGTAAAGAAAATGTGGGTAGTAAATATATATTTGCTCTGACAGGGTTTAACATTAGAATATATATAAATCAATACAAAATAGTGACACAGTAAATATTAACAACAATTTCTCCAAAAGGTTGCTGATGTCTTGATAAGGCTAGTTGAACACCGCTTTAGTTCCCAAACTTCTCTGTTTTTTATGTTTTTATTAAATTTCACCACCTACTTACTTAATTTATTAGTTAAATAACTCAATTAGTTACTGATTAGCCAAATATGATGTGCTAGTGGTGGACTAGTGGTCAAGTCAAGAAATAGAGGAGTGTATTGCATTGGGTGAATTTGGGAGAGTAAGCTGACACACTTTGACAGATTTACACGAACTTTGACAGATTTAAATCACCAATCATTTAAACATATTTTTTGACTGCATTAGACTTTTTCACAATTCTGTATACATTTACATCCTACATAAAAAAGCAATCCTTGCCAAATTCTTTTACGTTCTTCTCAAATTAAAAGTAGCATGTATGTAAGACATGAATATCCCCGTATCTCCCAGATGCCCAAATTAATATCCATACTACCTCCCAGGACTATGAAGTGGGAAATAAGATACAACTGCTCTGTAAAGGTTGGTATATGCCATGCACAGTAACTTTAAAAATGATGCTTACAACTTTTTGTACTGCAACCATGATTATTAATGTTATCTTTTATTTATTTCTATTGCACAGTGAAAGTGTTACATCACTCACTATTTTTTAAACTGCAAAATCAGTTCTCTTACACAAAAGCTCTATATAATCTATGAAAAATTATTTTGTTAATTTTATATGTTAACATTTTTCAAATTTAGAATTAAAAGCATTCAGTTTAAAATGACTGAAAACACAATATTAGTATACTATCTATGAAGGACTGATAAGAATCATATATATTTTCATAAATTACTTGTTTCCATACATTTACCAACTATTCATGGAGGTAGGTGTAATTTAGACGATTAAATTTTATACTTGGTCGAAGTCTCAGCACCTTAACATATATCATTTGTGAATTCTGCAGTTTTGCACAGCATTATTTTCCAGTTGTGTCATTGTGACTGTGGTGACATTTTTCAGTCAATACTGAAGCAGAATGTATATGGCTGAAGGATGAAGAGGAGATAGATGAAGATTGGGTGGAAAGTAAAAAACTGGATGAAACTTTGTATCAACTGACAGTCAAATCTGCTACAATGGATGACATGGGCCGCTACACTTGTAACTGTAAATTTGATTCTGGACTGAAGAACAGCACAGACTTGATGATCTATGTCTACCGTAAGGCTATTGTAACACCTTATTTCCTGCTTTCTACTATCTGGCTAATTTGCCAGTGTATCAGTGTTTATGTGCTTAGCCCCTCTTTGCCATCATCAGCTTCACCCAGTACTTCTTTTTTTGTACAGAGCGGCCCACATTTGTTAAAACAGCAACTTACTATGAGTTTTTGGAGGGAGACGTGGCTGTTGTCCCCTGTATTGTGACAGGGCAGCCACAGGTTGAAGTGAAGTGGAAAAAGAATATGGCCGAAAGTAATGTAACCACTGACTCTGATGGTAAGTGGGTCTTTCAACTTTGAAACAAAGCAGGGTGAAATAGTATTTAGTTATTACACTGCCAGTTGTTGGAACCTCCTTCTGGTGAAGATAAAAAATAGTTTTGAAGTTTTATTCTCTCTTGCTTTTACATAATTGATGTGACCAGCACTTTGTCATTTTTTAAGATCAGTTCTTAGATGTTTTGTGTTCTTTAAATTTTCATATTTATTCATATGCTTTTACTTATATCTGTTTGTACTTTATGCACTTTATCTCATTTTCTGTAAAGCACTTTAAATGACCTTTGTATAAGAAAATGTGCTATACAAATAAACTTGATTTATCAAGGTCCGCAAACATATTCGTTTCACATTGCAATGCAGGCCTGTAGCCAGAAATGAATTTCGAGGGGGGTCCAGGAAATTTAGAGGGGGGTACTAGTTAATTATTTTACTGTCTGGCTACATGCCTGTTGGGGAGCAATCAAATTTTTGGCGGGGTTCAAACCTGTAAGTTTACTATGTGACTCTGTGCCTGTTACACTGGATGAGTGAGACCTGTTTAAGCACCACCAAAGATGTCCCTTTACCAACCCATGATCATTGTAGACAGGTTATATAATTCATACATTTCCAACACTTTTGAACCCTGTAGCTCGAATAAAAGTCCTGGAGAACAGCAGCTTACAAATCAATGGCGTTCAACGGGAAGACCATGGAGCTTACAGTTGTGTGGCCAGAATTCCAGGTCGCCCCATCTCTGAGACCCTTGTCATCTCTGTTGTTGTCACTGGTGAGCTGAAAATAGTCTGTTTTAAAGAACATTTTATGGTTCCAGATGAGTGATTAGGGTATTGTTGTGTTTGTTTTAAAAAACAACAAATTTGCTAATTTAAACATGTCTAGAGCTAGATGCTGGTGGTGATGATAAATCTAAACTTTCCAATTGTTTCTTAAAGTTTTTCAAAGCGAGTGTTCTTCATTAGTTCTACACTGTAATGAATTAGTCTAAAGATCCTGATGGGTACAGAACAGTAATAAAGATAATCAAAACCAAAATATTATCCACAATCTTTACTCCAATGGACAGGCTACAATGAGAACACAAAGTTTTATTTGCTGCTGTTTATGGTCTTTCCTTCTAGCTTCTCCTAAAGTACGGATTCAAGAATGTGAGAAAAGTGTTTTGGAAGGAGCTGAAAATAATGTGTCCATTGTCTGTTTGGTGACCGGTGAACCAACTCCAAACATAACTTGGTCTAGGTGAGTGCATAAGCTATATATTACATACACAATTTTTTAAGCATTATTATTCTGAGGTACATCTTTATAATTACATACAGTAGTGGTGTCCACCACTACTCAAAACACACATTTGCATGGGGTCCCTGTTTGGCCAGAAACAGTCACTATACTAATAAATGACCACATTCCTTATTTAGCACATGCTGAAGCAGCATGTTCTGCTAACAAGATAACTAAGTACAATCTTCTGACTGTACTCACTAGCTATTTATTTCATTTTTTGAAATATCAAAGTGACTGTGAGTGGGGCCCCAGAAACAACAAACCCACCCTGATCACATGCAGTATGTGTCTAATGTGATTATTTACATCTTTGTTAGTCGAAGTACAGTGTCATTTTTACATATATAGTATTTCCCCTTACCGCACATTAATCTGAGATACTGTACATTCCTCATCCATTTATAACTTTATAACTCTTGTCATTAATAAAAAAATTGCCTTTTTTAGCCCAATGTTGTCAAACACCAGCCGCTACATATTCAATTCAGACAAGAGCGAGTTGACCATCACTTCTGTGGACTTCAGCGACAATGGAGAGTACATATGTACAGCTAGAAATAAAATCGGAGCACAAAACGCCAACTTCAAGCTAAATGTCTTAGGTAACGCACATCAAACACTGAATGAACACTGCAATTCCCAATCTCTTAGCCCTATTTTCAGTCACATTCAATAACTATAATTGATATAAATGTGTTGGTTTGGCTTATATCCCATTCCTACCCTAATGTGCATTTCAGTCTTTGAAAAAGTTAACAGTTAGCTGTAGAATGCACCAAAACCATGGTTTATTCATTAGCTTTAAATATCAAATATATTTGTTCCTCTTTTTTTTTTTTTAGTACATCCTATTATAAACCTGACTACAGAGAATATGGAAGTGACGCCTGGACACCCTGCTTCTGTGACTTGTCAAGTTACTGGACAACCAACTCCCACAATTACCTGGATAAAGAAAAACACCGGTGAGAAACTGGTAAGAGGCAATGTTTATTTTATTTTTTAACTATCATCATGGCCAAAGAACCAGTGACTTTAGTGTTCATTTCGTGTCTACCTGTTTGGTATGCTATGAATTCAGACCACCACCAGTGGCCGGATCAAAGCTGTGGGATCCACACTGCGGATTGAGAAGGTGGGGCCCTCAGATGGAGGCTTGTACACCTGCATGGCCCACAACACCGCTGGGAATGACAGCAAAGATTTCAGCTTAGAGAGTAAGATCTCTCTTTGCATACCCTGATAGTAAGGCCTTATTTTGGCAGTATTCTGAAATTAAGTGTACATTTGATATTTCATTTATTTTTTGTTAGTCCAACCTAGTTTTTTTCTTCCCATTTATAAAAGACAGTATATAAAAACTGAGTTGAATTGCATATATATTCTGTATAATGAAGTGAATTATTAAATGTTGTTGACATATTAATCTTTAGTCAGTAATGCTTTTTTAATTATGTTCTTTTACTTATAGTTTTTTTTGTATAGTTTTCCCTCTCCCTTTCTTCTCCCATTTCCCTTAAAAAGATGAATATATAGAGCAGGGGTCTCCAACTCCAGTCCTGGACAGATACCGTCCAGTAGGTTTTCTATCCTACCTGGCTTCTGATGAGCCACACCTGTTCTCAGGTAAATACCAGGAACACGTGTGGCTCATCAGAAGCCAAGGGGACAGAAAACCTACTGCAAAGTAGCTCTCCAGGACCGGAGTTGGAGACCCCTGACATAAAGTTTTTTTTTCTTATTTTCCCCACATCACATGGTTCTGGGTTAGATGTGTTTAGATCGCTCTGCTACAGTCCGTATAATCTTCATTCCCATTCATCTGAATGTTGCCTTTTCAGCTTGGCCAGACACCCCTGCTCAGATCACTATCACTGCAGGCACCACATCAGTTACATTTTCCCCAGCAGTCCCTGTAGTAAATGGAGGATCATCAATCACCAACTACATCTTAGAATGGAAAAAGGAGGGTGCAGATGAATGGACCCGGACATTAGCCCCATTTGAAGGTGGGAGTCTTATTTCAGCTATCCTATGCATCCTGGATTCTCAAGGACTTTTGTATCACCTTGTGGTCCACAGTGTCATCTGAATGATTTTCTTGGTGTATGTTCAATATTCAGAAACCGTGTCCATCACTTCTCTGAAGCCAAGCACTTCCTACTCTGTTCGAATGGCCGCCCATAACCGCATTGGCCAGGGGGAATTCTCCTCAGAGTATTTCATACGAACGCTACCCGATGGTAAGTGTCTTGCCAAAAACTCCACTTGGTTTCAATTTGTTCCAGTTCACTGTATCCTTGTTGCGAGCTGAGCAACTAGATATCCTTAGCAGGTGCATATGTTTCATTTTCTATATTATTCTCAATTCTAAGACAAATATTGTTAGTTTGGCTGAATTTAGGAAGTCAGAACTATATGTTTTTATCGAGTTTGTAATAGGTTTCGTTTGTGGTTTTAAAATAATGATTAGCATTTTTAATCTAGTGGCCATCCACATGGCAACTACCATTCTCCCTACTTCCAGCACTCACCCTTGACATTGCCGACATTGTCCTGTTCCGTTGGCTGCAGCAGAAGATGAGCTAGCCTTTAGAGATAGCACTAATTCTAGTATTAGGTTGTGCAGTGTAGTGGTCTGCACTTGGTGCAACTTGCACAATGCAATGGAGACCTTGTGTAAAAGACAGTTGAGGTGATTGCTGAGGCAGTTGAGAATGGTTACACAGGGAATGGTTATAGATCTTGCTGTTTCTTATATTGTGTTGCTGATACATAATCCATGAAAGCAATCTCAAGCTGATAATATGGCTATTGCAGATGAGACTGAAATCCCCATTTTATTAACCAGCGAAGGCAAAGTGGAAAACAATTCCTTCTCCATCTCTTTCAAGCAGCTTGACAGTAGCAACATATCAATCATTCACTATTCTGTGCGCTACAGGAATGTAAGTTTGAAACCAGGACATTACATCCATGATTATTTTATCACATTTTGCATTGTCGTGAGATTTAATACTAATTCCTGCATTCCTGAATATTTATCATCCTGCTATTATGCAGATCATGAAATAAGAATATGTACTATTGTTCTATCTTAAAACTAAAAATGATTTCATGTTGTTACCTATTTGAAATTATTCTTGTGATATTAAAGAGTGATATCAGGATAAGTTATTAATTCATTTCAAACACTGTAATATTTTGAAAGAGGAAAAGTTTCTTTTAACTCATGTTAGCTGTGTTGTTTATGTTCAATGCATTTGTCATTTCCTCAGCTCTCTGTCAATGATGACTGGAAAACAGAAAATCTTCCTGCCAATTCCACCAGAATCCTCCTAGCTAACCTCAGTTACAATGCCAGCTACCTTGTGGAGCTTGTTGCCTTCAAATCCACTGGCACTTCCAGACCCACTTTTTTTAACTTTACCACCCCCCAGCTTGCTACCTGTAAGTATCACTGACATGAAACATCAGTGCTGCTTTCTCTTTACCTTCCTAAATGTCTATCATTGAAGTATTTTTGTCACATGTCGTTAAGACTTCTTAAGACTAGGATTGACTAGGAGGGACCGAGTGGAGTTGCTTTAAACAAAATGGTTGGAACACAAAAAACAAAAGAAACATTACAGAAAACATGACAAACCAAATGAACATCAGTTTACAAACTATTAAAATGAGGTCAGGCATCTCAGTTAGGGAGTGTTTTGTGGGTAACAGAAGACAGAACTGAATAACTGGTTATAAGACACAGGTGGTCCCCCTTTCGGATGGTTACATCCCTCCATTGTGTTTTTTAGCATTTGTTTGGCATTATTGACTCCCAGGGGTCCTGTTTTCAAATAAAACCAGTCTTTGTGAGCTTGCTTTGTTGAACAACTTTTGAATTTACCGGCAACATACATTTTTGCTGTTGTCTTTCCCAGTGGTCAAACCCAGTAAGTCTGGGATGGGAAAAGCAGGCATGGTGGGCATCGTCATGCTGATTTTTGTGGTGATGCTGGTTGCTGTGGATGCCACTTGTTGCTATACGAACAACTGTGGTGTGCTGATGTTCCTGGCGGTCAAGCTTCTTGGGCGAAAAGCATCTAAAGACAAGGGTCTTGAGCAGGTCAACGGGGAAATCTCCACTATGTAAGTATAGCCCAGTTGGATGTGTGTCTGTCGTGTTTGGGTATGCACAATGAGACTGGCAAGTAGTGTAAACTTGGTATGCCTCATGCACTGATATTTTAACATTGAATTTGATACATGTGTGTCATGAAACGTATATTTTGTGCAATATAAGGGTGAGGTCGTGTGTTTTGTGAATAAATGTCTATCATGTGTGTTTATGAATGACTGATTGTTTATGGTTTGGTATAGTAGTACTTTCCTTATAGACCTTTAGCAAGGCCTTTAATTGCTCCTCATGATCATGTGGTCAGATTGCTCTCACCACATGTGTCTGTGTGGTAATGTGATAACTTAAATCCTATCCTTCAAATTTGAGTTGGTGCCCATTCTGGTAGAGGTGCAGATAGTAACACCCTAAACCTAAAGCTAAGCTCTGCAAAAAGAGACACACTTGAAATACGTATTTATTCTTTACTTTATAGCAATGATTTGTAAATATGCTTATTTAAATATAAAAATATATTAAAAATACATTTAAAAATATAAATATGAAATATAAAAAAATAAAATTACATTAACACTTCTAAAAATTGATTAGTATTAATTTGAAGGTGTTCTACCATTAATATAATATATACTATAAATATTTTTGCACCCATTTCATTCATATTCCCATGAGGATATCATTAAATATGTTGCACATATCATATGGTGCTATTTTCCTTTGCTGCATTTATGAAGGCAGTTTGTGTGACCTGTGAAACTGAATACTTTAATGTTGTTCCCTTTTAGAATACTTCCGCCCAGCGGTAAGCCTTCCACAGAGGCATGACAGACCAGGAAGGATGTGGCCTAATTCACACTCAACATTGCTGCAAGTTCTTTAGCTATATATATTTGTTTGTAAATAAAAAACAAATTCCAGATGCTACATGCACAAGCGGGTAAAGAAGATGGATGGATGGATGGATGGATGGATGGATGGATGAACAAATGTATAATATATATGTCCTACAAATATTTTGCAGAGCACTTTTAATTTTTAAACTGTGTATGATGTATACAACCTAAGAGGTATAATAATTATAATTACAATGGTAATGATGAAATTATCAGTGGTTTTGAAGAGAATTAGTAGTCATTTATTTTACTGGTAATTTAAACATTACCTCATACCTAGAATACGTAGGGAAAGATTTTAATAAATATTTTACACTTCATCTCTGGGTTTTAGCCAAGATTTCCAAATTCATGCACACTGTTGTTGGTTACAGTGCAAAAACTAGCATTCAGCTAGGAAAAAGTTGTACATACAAAAAATGTAAGATTTTTTAAATTATTTACATTTCTTATTTAACTGTACTGTATTGTATTTGTGTATACATTATTTTATTATATAAAATGTGCCGTGACAGAAAACAGGGACTGAGCAAGCATGGTATTATTTTAACTGAGGCAAACACGCAGAATTGCCAGGCAGAAACTTGGTCAGGGTCACAGTTTATAAAGCCAGTACAGCCGGGGAAGTAAGTAAGTCCTACATTGAAGATGCTGGACTGGGGTAGGAACACGGGAATCTGGGGCAGACAGAAATGGACAGGAACACAGAAGGCAGGTTAGGGCTGCATAAGAGACAAGCAAGACATGCTCAGTAAGTCATCACATGGATCAACAAATACTGTAGGCGTGCCTTGCACTCCATGCGAGGCAGCCCAGGTCTTTAAAGGCCCAGCATCAGGTACAGCCACTGTCCAACGAGGCACTGTTCTCATGAGGGGGGCATGACAATGTGAAATTTACATTAATAATTTTAGTCATATTTTAAATTTTTCAGTGTATTTGTAAAGTTCCAGATCAGATCCTGACTTAAATCTGATTTCAAGAAATTTCAGAGAATTGGTCAGCACCGACTTTCAGCTTGAGGAACACTGGGGGGTATTTCAGAAAACAGGTTTGAGTTTAAGCCATAAGTCCCACTTGAAATCTGACACAACATACAGAGAATCACTGAAAGTTTTTACCATGAAACAGACTCCAAGGAGTTTGTGCTTTCCACACAGTCAATGAGTGAGTAGATTTAATTTAAAATATAACATGTGTGGCAGAAAGCTACAGTATGTCTCATATATCAAATGGAGTATTTCATAGGAGCTGTACATTGGCCATTGTGCTGTGTATTTATAGGACTTGGGCTAATTGCTAGCTTTCATTCTGTTGCGAAGAGGAATACAGCTGAGGCCCACTTAACAGGTGGAGAACCACCACCTTTCACCCCAGCAAAAGTACTGGAACATTCCCAAAACAGCAGACACCCTATCATTGAAGGCATTCCAGGAGTAACTCTTCAGTGGCACAAAGCCCCCAGGATACAATGTTAGGTTTGACACATGCACAATGAAAATTTTCCTTTTTGGAATTGGGGTGCTGGAGATGATTATCCCTCTGTACTTTTGATGTAACTGACACTAACTTTTAAATGTTATCATTGGTCTCTTTCCAGTGAGTAATGGCATTATTGATCTAGTGGATCCTCCTGCCACAATATAGCTTCATGCTTTTATATGTGATTAAAAATTTTGCCCGATACTGCTGAATGCATTATGTAAATTAAACCATTTTAAATGAAGAACATGAGGAGACCCTATCAGCCTATTCAGTGAGGGGAGATACAAAGAGCACTGCAGAGACATGAGTGTCACATATGTCAGTATCTGATTATATGCAATTGCCTATTGTCCTCTGTTACGATCCCCAGTCTAGGGTTGGGGATCGCCAGAAAGGTAAGGGAAAGGGAGAGGGGAAAATGAGACAAGCGGGGAATAAGGGAAAGGGAACATGGGAATCAAGAGAGATCTTTTTTATGTTTTTTTATTTTTCCACAAACACCAGGTGTAACAGACTTCGGGAGTTACCGAGGCCAAAACAACAAACAAAAACAGCTAACGAACACGTCCCAAAACTAATCTACCCCTAAGTGTAACAAAAGGAAACAAAATAACAACACTAAATTATGACTCCCTACCCAAACATACAGTAAACCACGTCACGCAAGAAACAAAAAGGCAACCATCCATAGGCAACAAACAAACCGTCATACACTAATAATCAAAAACCAATAAGCAAACCAAATACACAACAAATGAGCAGAGCTCCTGAAGTGAAATCTGTAGGCTTCCCCTGGAAACTTATGGCTCGTAACATCCTCTAATAGAGTTTGGCTGACTCATTCCAAGCTGATGGGGATCCATCCACCTCGACCTCACGGCTAAGCCCAGTATGAACGTATTCCCAATGTCCTGTGTGCATGTGAAACTATTAAATCTAGAGACTCAGGATTAATAAAATTTATTAACAAGCTCCCTCCGCAGGCCTATCTCCATGGTAGGGCCCCTGTCTCCCCAATCCAGGTGGAATCCCATCTCCCGTTATGGTAATTGTCCTGGTGGTCTATATAAATAGCACTTAGTCCCGCTGCTCACCTAGGAACAATTTGCCTTGGGAGGCCCTACCAGGAGCAATTGCCCCCAAACATAGCTCCTAGAATCATAGAGGCACAGAAATTCCTCTACCACAGTAAGATGGCGATTCATGGAGGGGTTATGTAATCGTATTTCTATGCTAATTTCTATGTTTTCCATAATGAACACCATATTTGAGAATAAGGGTTTTCATAAGTGGACCTGGCAGCAGAGCGACCGTAGGCCACAGTCTGATGACTGATTTTGTAATAGTTGTAGAGGCTTTCCTGTAAGCCCCAGAATGGATGGCCAAGTGTTCTCAATGCGTAGCTCTAAATAACCAATATCCAAGCGGTCTCTGCAATTGGGTGATGTTCCCGTTTATTCCATACCTTCGGTTGACATAAAAGGACTCTTTGCTTTTGCATACAACACTTGTGCTATATAATGTGCTGGCGGCGTGCTGTCTATGCCATGCTCCCTTACAGGTGCTACGGTAAGAACCGTGTTCCCACCACTATCCACACCATCCAACTGGAAAACACCTATTCATACCCACCTGTCCTCACGTGATCAGACCACTCCATGCACTACACCCCCCAGTGGCCAAAATCCATAATACACCCCAAAGTTATAAATGGCTCCCACAATAGTATTATCAGATTTGGGTTCACACGTTTTGGACACTTGGGTGAAGTGAGGAGCTGAGCTGTCATCTGATCACCACCTGGTGGTGAGCTGGATCTGATGGTGGGGGAAGATGCCAGATAAACCTGGTAGACCTAAACGTATAATGAGGGTGTGCTGGGAGCATCTTTTGGAGCCCCTGTCTGGGAGATCTTTAACTCGCACCTCTGGTGGAACTTTGGGAAGAGCTTAGTGAGTGCTCTGACAACGTCATAGGTGGCGGTTGATTGACAGGTCCAGGTATGGGTGTTCCTTTATGATGATATGGCAGGTGGGGAATGATTGACAGGACCGTCTAATTCCATGCAATCACCATTTTTGGTAATCAGCTAATAATAGTTTATTTTAAGTGTGTCACGTAGCCTCCTTAATGTGAAAAAGCATGCAGAGAATAAAAATACATTGTCCGTATTTGTCAATGTTCTATTTTAAACAAGTTTCAAGAAATAAAAAACTTTAGCAGGACTGGTTTAGACTTATCCTGTAATGGGTCATTTTCAAGAAGAAAATCTTTTAGCAGGATGATTTTAAACACTTTAACATTGCTCTGGACTCTGGACTTAGCATGCAATGGCAAACTGGCAGCCAACTTTGCCAGCCTGACATTTCCTGAAGCTGTCAATCTGTAGAATCCTTCCTGGTCGCCCCCAGTATGTGCTGCAACCTTTGGACTGCGACTGGACAACTCACCAGAGCCTTCTCCTTAAGTCGTCCCTCAGCAGAGCACATCATGGGACCATATGGTGTTCCATTCCTGCCACCTCCTGAGTCCTACATGCGACTGGACAACTCACCAGAGCCTTCTCCTTAAGTCGTCCGTCAGCGGAGCACATCATGGGACCATATGGTGTTCCGTTCCTGCCACCTCCTGAGTCCTACATGGCCGCAATGGCCTGTGTCTAATGAGATAGATGAAGAAAGTGGGCATGATATAAATAAAAAGCAAGTTGCAACATGGTTAGCTGGAGAAGATGCATACACATTGCATAGCCCGCCAAGACTTAACTTTTGAAGAATCAGAGTCTTTGTGGTTGATATCGATTCTCAGTGGCAGGCTGACTTAGTAGACATGGCAGCTTATTCATTTCTTTCTGAAGGCAGGGCCCCCAAAAAGCTTCAAATAGATCGCAGGAAGGAGTTTTTTAACCCATCATTTCATAGTCTTACCAAGAAACAAGGGATAATACATTTTGCAACTGGTAACAACGTCAAGGCATCTTTGGTGGAAAAGTTTAACCGTATGCTGGAGACACAAATGTGGTGCTATTTTACGGTTTACAATACATACAAAACAAAAAGATATGTGGACATTGTACAAGATCTAGTGTGTGCTTACAATAACACCTATCACAGTTCTCTCCTGGAGCCGACACCTTATTGTGGTGGAGGGGTTTGCGTGTTCCAGTGATCCCAGGAACTAAGTTGCCCAGGGCTTTATGCCCCTAATAGGGTCACCCAAGGCAAACAGGTCCTGGGTGAGGAACCAGACAAAGTGCAGCTCACAAGACCCCTAATGATGAGAAAAATATTGGATCCACGGTTTCCCTTGCCCAGACACGGGTCACCGGGGCCCCCCCTGGAGCTAGGCCTGGGGGTGGAGCTCAAGGGTGAGTGCCTGGTGGCCAGGCCTGTACCCATGGGGCCTGGTTGGGCACAGCCCAAACAAGGCACGTGGGTCCCCCCTCCAGTGGGCTCACCACCTGTAGGGCATGCCATAGGGGTTGGGTGCGATGTGAGTTGGGCAGCGGTCAAAGGTGGGGACCCTGGCAGTCCGATCCTCAGCTGCAGAAACTAGCTGTAGGGACATGGAATGTCACCTCTCTGACGGGGAAGGAGCCTGAGCTGGTGCGTGAGGTGGCGAAGTTCAGACTAGATATAGTTGGGCTCACCTCGACGCATGGCTTGGGCTCTGGAACCAGTCTCTTCGAGGGGGGTTGGACACACTTCCATTCTGGAGTTGGTCGCGGGGAGAGGTGCCAGGCAGGGGTGGGCATACTAATTGCCCCCTGCCTGGGTGCCTGCACATTGGGGTTTACCGCAGTGGACAAGAGGGTAGCCTCCCTTCGCCTTCGGGTGGGGGGACAAGTCATGACTGTTGTTTGTGCTTATCTGCCGACCAGCAGTTCAGAATACCCACCCTTTTTGGAGTCCTTGAAAGGAGTGTTGGAGAGCTCTCGTTCTACTGGGGGATTTCAATGCCCACATGGGCAATGACACTGAGACCTGGAGTGGCGTGATTGGGAGGAACAGCCCCCTCGATCTGAACCTGAGCGGTGTTTTGTTATTGGACTTCTGTGCTAGTCACGGATTGTCCATAATGATCACAATGTTCAGGCTTAAGGGTGTCCATACTGTATGTGCCCTTGGCACCAGGGCACCCTAGGTCACAGTTCGATGATCGACTTTGTAGTCGTGTCGTCGTACTTG